>SRPQ01000080.1:0-54482 GCA_018360075.1 Claviceps cyperi | reverse complement strand
AAAAAAAAAAAAAAAAAGACATCGTCATCAATCACTGACTATTCCCGAATCCCTTGAAACAGATTTTGACTACTGCGGCGACCGCCTCAAGGACGACAAGGTTCTCTACATCCAGGGGAAACAAGGAAGCCTCCCCAACATGGACATTGACTGCGACGCCATCCAGCTCAGCCCCGCCGACGACGGCCGCTGCGGCTCCTCAACCGATAGATATACAGTCCGTGACGTCCTTTGCCGATGTTCTGCGCAGCTATAACACCGACGCGCGGGACCTCGACGCGAATATACACCCCTACGTCGTGTTTGGAAACAAGGGCACCCGCAAGGGCTACAAGACGTTCAATCCGCGCAAGTATGGTGTTGAGTCGCTGAGTGTAATGGCTGTTGTGTGCAACAACAAGCTGGTATGCCATGTTACTCTCGGTACCGGACCTTTGCGGCTTGCCTTTTCATGTATTACTTCAATCTCTTTCACCAGTCAAGTCAATTCTCTCATCAAGTCTTCCTATTCCCTCGAGGGTTTCCTTCTATCATCTCCTGTCATATTCTTCCCTTTCCTCTTTCTCTTCCCACTCCTACCATTCATACGCTGCCAGCACTAAGATTCCCTTTTCCTCACCTTTTACCCCCATCTCACAAAAAAAGTCTCCGCGTGTGACGCCGGTGATGTTTGCGCAGCCGGTCTCTCCTGCACTCACCTGACACAATCAGCACCGCGCCACTGTGTCATCACGGCTCACGAGTGCATGTGCTGTGAACTGCGAGGGCGGAACCCTCCGCCCTCCGCCCGAGTGCCTCCGGAACGTATCACCCGCTCTTAAGCACCCAAAACTAACAGCAACGCTTCTTCTTGGCACTCTCAACATTAGGACCAGCGTGGACTGCCAATTCCGCCTCCACTGCGTAATGGACAAGTGCACTTTCGGATAAAGCATAAAAAAGCACCCACACGGGACCCATACGGGACCTGACTCGTATTCGGAGGGGAGGGTGTACAGGGGCAAAGGAGATAGATGGCTTGGATAAACACCAACTTTGGGGAACAAAATGTCTTTTTTTCTCTATTTTTGTATAGTGCGTCAAAATAACAATCGTGTGTCGTGAATATGTGCTTCTGGTGTTTGTAATCTATCATCTGGAACTAAAGACGTGCCCCAGGTACCAGATACGATGAAACGATGCTCGAGTCCAACATGATCCTGATGCAGACCAGACGCCTGACACGTCGAATCTCGTTACCATCCCAGCTCCCCAAAATACTGTTCTTCACTACATCACGGAACCAGTCTGCTCGTTTGTCCCTCGCACTCCATCAGTGAGTGACCTCACGTCTCAACGCTCGGCTTCTCACCCTCCACCATCCGAATCCGGCCCTCAATAACCGGCGCAATCACCCTCGTCCAGTCCACAGCACAGTCCTCATCCCGCAGCGGATCACACACCGTAGCCTGAACGCCCGCCTTGCGCACCCAGCGCGCCCAAAACTTACGCAGCAGCAACATCTCCAGATCAACATCGAGATCCTCATCTAAGCCTGCAACTTCGGCCCCAGAGTCCGCACCTGCAGGGGCAGTCGCATCATCAACAACCTCATCCCCATCATCCTCATTCTCATCCAGCGGCTTCTTGTTCAGTCCAAGTCTGCGAAGCAAAAACGTTTTCCACGCCGCGCCCGCAGAGTGCGTCTCCTCGCGCACTTGATCCCGGCCCGAAATGTCCAGACGGTGCCGCTCAAGTCTCGGCGAGAGCGGCACGTCAGCCTGCTCCGCTACGCCGACCCAGTGATCAGAGAGGCACGTCCACTTGCCTACTGTGCGCAAGGCCATGAAGTACTGTCGGAGCATAGCGGAGATGAGGATTCCATTTTCTTCATCGACGATTTCGTGGGCGGTGCCGCCTTCGGATTTAACGAGAAGGGATGTGAATCCGTCTTTTTTTGTTGGGGGGGGGGGCAAGGAGTCAGCCTGGATTCAGGTTTGGCAGAGCTGGCTAATGGTGGCTATAAAGGGAAAGGAGAGAAAAAGGGAAGAGACGAAAGAAGAGATAGGAGACATGTAATAAAGAAGGGGGAATTAGAGTGTAAGATGGGAAAACTGGTAAATACCTTTTCCTCTCCCCATGTACCCCCTCGTCACGAGCACGTACTCCTGCTCCGCATCGCATGCCCGGCCACCGATCCGTACGAAATTCAACCTCTTGCCGCTCTCCCGGCTGGCATCAAACTCAAACACAATGTTAGATACCTGCGGAAATCGTCCTTCCTGCGCAGGATACGTTGACACCGCGTTTTCCAAGGCGTCCCAGATAGCCTGGCCCTTGACGCGCAGACACACGACGGGGTCCTCGAAGGGAAAACACGTGGTGATGTCTTTGATGCGCACCACCCCGGGCGGATACACCTGGTCGCCGCGGATCGTGCCCGAGGCCATGATGGTGCAGTCTGCGTTGTGGTGGCGGCGCATCACGTCGCACACGAAATTCCCAAGGTTGGATTCCCGGGTGCGGACGGTGCTGAAGCGCGCGTCCAGGGGCATGGCTGTCCAGCCGATGGGCCGGGCGAGCGACTTGGCCAGCTTGCTTGTCAGAGAGGTGACGAGCTGGGCGGTCTGTTCGTCTTCTGCCACCTCTGACGTGACGTCTCTTCGCCAGATGTCAAAGTCCCATCGACCTCTGGCGTCGTCCTGCCTTGCCTCGATGTAGCTGAGCTGCTTGAAGTCCGTCCCCGACCGCAGCACATGCGTGCCCTTGATGAAACTGTGGCTATAGTAGTGATCGTGGCCCCCTAAGATGATGTCAATCAACCCATCCGTCTGCTCGGCTAATTTGTTGTCGTTGTGCTCCCGCATGTGACTCAGACAAATGACAATCTCGGCACCCTGTGCGCGCAGCTGCGGAACTAGCTCCTTGGCTGTCGCGGTGGCGGACTTATAGATCAAGTCAGGAGGGAGGCTGTTGATTGTGGCCAGCCATTCGCGCTCGCCGAGCCCAATCAGCCCGACCTTGATGCCGTTGGACGTCATGAGCATATGTGTTCGCTTGGCGTTGCCGAGGGGCACGTCTTCGCCCAGAGCTGGGTCCAGCACGTTGGCAATGAGCCACGGGAAGTTGCACTTTTCCGTCAGGTTGCAGAACTGTTTGACACCAAAGTCGAAGTCATGGTTCTGTATTCGTCAGAGAATGAATTCGTTAGCGCACCTGAACAGCATCTAGAGGACGAAACGTACACAAGGGGACCCTGTGAAGGCGTAGGAGGACAGGCTGTAGTCTGCCAAATCGGCGTCCAATATTACCTACTCCGACACAGGCACAGTCCGTTTTGATGGCGTTCAACACAGGCACCATATGGCGTCCTAGATAGGTGAGCGAGGCTCCAGACAATCATCGTGCACAAGACATACAAGGCGCCTGTGCTCTGGACTATTCTTTGGAGCATCTCACCCTTGGTCACGCTCGATTCCAAGCTCGGGTTAAAGGCATCTCCAGAAAACAAAGTCAAGATCTTTGGCTGCCCCTCGTATGGCTTGCCCTCCTGATACTCTCTGCACAATGTTATGAACCGTGCAAGGCCGCCGACGGGCTCTGCGCTCGCGGCATCGACGTGATAGACGTCATTGTAGTGCAGGATCCGTATATCTGGAACCTGTCGCGTGTCTCGTTCAGATGCAAAGATCACCTGTGCATCGGAGCTCGGCACCGTCTGGCCTGAGGCCATCTTTGTCAGTGGGCTGGGTTCTTGATCAGGCGCAGTGCATACAATCAGTTGCCCTTTGGCGTCTTGCTTGGCATGGTACGTAGACGAAATGATTTGAGACCAAGGTTGAGTGAGGATTGAGGTTGGCTGGCTGTGACTCGTTGGAGACGATTGCGGGAACATTGCGTCACTTTTGCTTCACGTGATGCCAAGCGTATCTAGACGAATTGACCACTCGCAAAAAAAAGCCATGTTGCAGCAGTCTAACTAATGTGGCCGACATTTTGTTATTAGTGCTACGCAAAACCCCTCTCCCCTCCCTACATTGTTGTGTTTCGCATGATGAATGCAAAGTGCCGTGGGTGTAAGCACTCTGTATTGTATTATACCTGCACGTGACCCCTATTTACGTACTCTGCGTTATTACACACATACGCATCGTATATACAAAGGTACCACAAGGTGAGGGATTTCAAGAGCTTAGACCTTGCGAGTCTGTACTTTGACTTGTGACTCGAAAACGGCTTGCGGGTCTTCGCAATAGATAGTCTGAGAAGGTCTAACGAAGTGATTTCAAGACGTGGCACAAATACGTTTGAGGCCTGGACTGGACCTGCAAAGGGGATATGCATGCCAATTAAGGCATGACTCAATGACTGGCCCTTCATTCCGGCGCGGTGCCTCGTCACAATAGATCATTTACAGCTGCCAATGGCGCAAAAATGTTACCTGCAATGCCACTCACGTCTACGATGCTTTAAGTCCAACTCCAACAAAGAAGGAAGATGGAAACCATCACTACACCGAGTGGTCCCAATACCGAAACGACACCCGTCGATGCGATCGACTCAAGCCGGAAATGTGCGACGTGTGATGTAACCACCTAGGTAGTCCCGGGCGTCCAAACTAAGATAACCATACGTTAGCCTCAATGGTGAATACCGGTTCAAGCACATCTTCAATCTTCATTGTCACGTTCAAAATGGCAGGATAAATTTCATCAGAGAAGAGCACGTCTGATAGCAGAATTAGCCAGTGAAGATGATGATGGCAGCCTATTGCACTTTACGGGGCCAAGTTCCAACAGCGCCAACCAGCCTCTACAGCAGTCTGCTTCAGTCCTGTCCTTTTCTGTGATTCCCGTTCGGAATCAAGAGATTCATGTCTTCTTTCCCGGATCATGTGACAGCTATGAGATAATAACACCAGCGGGCTGGCCAAGTCGTTCACACCTGTGTTTCAGTGGCCGGCGCGTGTCGCTAATGAGAAAGTCGGGCAAAGGGAGAGAATGGGAAAAAAGAAAAAAAAAACGAGGGAATTGGGAAAGGGAAAGAATCGACAAGACAATACTCAATCTAAGATGTAAGCCAAAAAAAAGCACGACAGAATCCAGCCAAGTGACGCGACAGAAGCAGAGAGAAAACACAAAAACGAGACGAAGCCCAAAACCAAAAGAAAAGGACCCTGTGACGACCACAGGAAAGTTGAAAAGTGTGCAAGCTAGAAGAAAGCTAAACGTCAACGCCTGCCAACAAAGTGGTCATATCCTCGCATGACGTCACGCTCACAACGCCGCTTTCCCTCTCGACTCAAACGGTAGGATCAGAGCCAGCAATCCAGCAGCAATGAACAACGCTCCACTGGTATACACAGGCGCAGCTGTCTGCAGATTTGCAAACATAGCCACAATAGGCTGCGCCGCACATCTTGGTTAGCCTCGACATCGCTTCAAAAAGTCACAATGCGATACCAATGGAGGAAGACCACCAAAACTTACTGCCATGATGCCAAATACTCGATTGCAAGTCGCCGTCAGTGCATTGCCGGTTCCACGCTGAGGGGTGGGAAAGATCTCTGGCGTGTATCCATACAAGACGGCGTACATGACGCTACTGCAGAAGTTGAAAGCACAATTCCATCCCAACAGAGAAGTGCTGTTCGTGGCAGCGGTTGAGCAGTACAAAAAGACGCCCGTCAGGGTGGTGGAGATGGAGAGAGTGCCTTTTCGTCCGATTCGGGGCAATTCGACCAATAATCCCCCAATCAAGGCACCTGGAACGCCCAGGACGGAGATGATCAGACTGTTCCGGTAAGTTATGTATGTGCTACCGTCATCAAAGTCGGCGCCTCGGCTGTCCTGAATGTAAGGCAGAAAAGCATTATAAAGCGGATAGCCGAGCCCGACTAAGGCCCAAATAGTCATCACAGTGCCCGTACTTAAGGCCATCCGGCGATTTGAGAAGAGAACCTTGACCTTCTTCGGGTTCAGTTTGTCGAGATTTCGCTTGACGGCAGCCGAGGCGTTCGTCTCGGCGGCGTATCCTTCCGGCTCACACGCCTGGAGGTCCTCTACCGTCAAAGCGATCGTTTTTCCATTGCGTCTGGCGACCTCATGAATGACTCGAACAGCCTCTTCGTCCCGACCCTTGCCAATCAAGTACTTGGGTGATTCGTAGACGGTAAAGAGCACAAACCGGGCCAGAAACATGAGCAGGGTGATGCCTCCCATTGTGAGGACGAAATACCGCCAGCCCATATTGTGGCTGCGAGGACAAGGTATTTCCTTGCTGCCGCATGTCATGTTTCCTAGCAGCGGCCAGGCGACAAGATTGGCAATCACCTGCGCGAGCGCCCAGTCAAGAGAAAGGATGGTCAGTAGATACTGATGTGATGCGGGCAGAAATTCCAAAAAGATGGCCGAATCAACCGGCAGGTTGCCCCCAACGCCAAAGGACCAAAAGGCAGCAAATACACCGGCGGCAGCAAAGTTGGGAGAACCAGCGGCAATCATCCCCCACACAGCTGTCAGTCCCAGCGTCAAGTTGAAGCCCCATTTGCGGCCAAAAATGTCGCACCCAAATCCCCAAAAGACGGCTCCAGCCAGCAAGCCAATGTTTTGCGCGAGGGTGAGGAGCGGCGGCCGAGACACGCCGAATTCACTCGTAACGGGCTTTAGGATAAGCGATGTGACGATGGGCCATAGGTTGTCACTAGCCCAACCAAAACCCACGACAATGAAGAGCTGCCATTGGTACCAGCCCATTCCAATCTCCCGAACCTATCAAACAAAATCGCAACGACAAGTCAGTATTTTATCGCGACTCTTTAAGGTGTGACCGAGACAAGAAGTGCTGGGACCTCCGTCGTAATTGGCGCAAGATGGGAGACTCACGGCACGATTCAACAGGCGAGCCTTGGCTTCGTAGACAGGATCCAAGGCTCCCTTGGGAATGATGCCAACATCGTCATCGCTCAGGTCAATGCTACTGTTGCTATTGTAGTCATTGGGCTGATTTGATCGATCGTTTAAGTCGGTAGCGCCGTGGCCCATGGCGACGATTTCGACGGACAGGGGAAGTCGCAGAGGACGAGGAGACTTCAGCAGAGTGTACAGGAAAAAAAAATGCACAGCTGAGCAAGACGCGAGCGAGCCCACGACTATGAATACGGATATTGATGGAACAATGAATGCAACGTGCCAACCCGCTTTCAGAATGCGACGCAGATCTGCACGCCGCTTTATGTACTCTTGAGCCGGAGCCTGCGTCCATACGTTCTTTCGCAGGTTGAGGAAAGAGCACCACAGTACAGAGAGCGAGATTGCTTGATTCCCCAGACAGGTAGATTTCCTTTGCGGCAGGAAAGCAGCCAATTGTTGAGCTGAGGAGGCGTCTGCGATTGCGCCATAGGCTACAGTGCCCATGATTGGCCTCGTGTTGTCTAGAGCCGGTTGTGATGTGCCAACAATGACAGCGGTAACGCCACCAGCGACGACGCCAAGCTGCATGTGCGCGGCATATGTATGAGGGGAAAATGATACGCGCCTATGCGGGCGTTGTCGGCACATGGCGTACGTGCAGATGTACACATGATGTTTATGGCGTCGATGGTGCTGACGGGTGGGGAGGGCGGCTTTGGTCTCAACTTGAACTGCTTCGTCTGGGCCAGCACTGGACCTCAATTAAATTAAGTCAACCATAATCGCCATGCATGAGCTTCAGAGTTGAAGTCGTACATCTCAGCCGTCAGAGCCGACGGAATTCTTGCTGGCTGGCTTTGTGGCTGACCGGACCTGTGCGGCATGGCACGAAAACGGCCAGCACGTCATCGTCCAAGCTCATGCCTCCATCCCGTGAACATGGACAAGTTTAAGAGCGATAAGTAGTACCGAGGCAGCAGAGAAGTCCTCTAGAACTTCATCAGCCTTTTGACAGAGGTAGATACAAAATGAACGATATTTCAGCTGAGGTTTCATGAAAGGAACATCGGCCCGCAGGCGAAACATTCCGTCCAAGGCAGCAGGATGGCTCGACTGCCGTCATAAATGAGGTGATGTTTGAATGGAAGCAAAATGACGTCAATTCCCGCATACCCTAAACGTGGATGGATTTTTCGTGAACTTCCATTGCCTCATCTTTTACTGCAAGTTTTGTTGGCGTTCGGATGTTTGAAGAGAAGAGTACCTATTCGAGTGACAAGTTACGGGGGAGAAGGGTGCCTGCCGCCCAGTTGCCGCGTCACACCTTGATGTATCACGTGACGCGGGGTACAACTTGGCATCGAATCTATCGCACAAAAGACTGGGCGCAGCCGTCTGGCCACTCTGATGTGCGGTGTATATACCTGTTGAGCAATTTGGGGGCACATGGTGAGTCTATGCTTGACTGAAGAGCTAAGATTCCCAACTTGTGGGAAAGTGGGAATACTGTTTACATAATCGGATGGTGCGGCCGTCACGTGATGCGGCTGCCAGCACGCAATGGCTTATTCCTCAATAATACCCCTCCCCTATAACTATACCCTGCGACACACCCCCTAGCTAACAGTGCGATAGGACTTTTAGCTACACAGAGCTACCCCGTAGGCAATGCCTTCGCCGTTTGAACTGCTGCAATCGAGGCGTGTGTTGTAGGCGTACATGTGAGGGCGAACGTGCGACTACCTCGCAAGTGGAAGTTTCAGGTTGTGGCTGTTTGCCTTAACCTCCCGGGCTCATAACTATCGCACAAAAGAATGGGCGCAGCCGTCTGGCCACTCTGATGTGCGGTGTATACGCCTATATACCCTACGACAGAATCTTTGATTATCTCTGCCGTGAACCCCGACTACACATACCCATTAGGTGCAGAGACGCGTCTCCCATGATTCGATTTCCCATCAAACTTGTTTCCTCATCTCATGTGCGACCTGATAACTGAGGTGTTTCTGGAGCATCAGATAATCACAGACAGGCTCAGGACGAGCGCAAGTGCCTCTGTCGTTTAGTGGTGGATTCCGGACGCCACAGCACGGGCTCTTATCTCAATGCGGATGGCTGAAACCTCATAAGGCTCGTGCACTCCTCGATCCGGTTTGATTCGAGAGGCGATAGTGCGGACACACAGGATGTTCAAGCCATGTCCGGCCTGGATTTTGATCTGGATCTGGACTGGACCGACACGAACCTGGCACAACGGACCATTGACCAAACAAACAAAAGGCCCTTGATGTAGTGCCTGAAGAGGTACATAATCGGTAAATGTACCATCGCCACCTGCTAAGCTAATGGAACTTACAATGGGACGCGCGTGCCTAAAAGACCTGACGGCACGTCCAAGGTACCTACGCCGTTCTGTGATGCGACCGACGTCCGTAACAGAGTGAAGAGGACGCAATATCACCAAGCAAAGACAGAATGCGCAAATGTATGGCCCATCTTGTCATGTCGTCGACATGAAATGTTCGTACCTGCATTGCTTCGTCGCACCAACAATGTCATGCGCGTTTCGGAGCACATACATACATAGGTACCTACCGATGTACATCCCGCTTGTCCCCGGACCACACCTGACCACACCTGACCCCTGCTCAGCCTTACGCGGCATCAAAGCGGCAGCTCGTGCCGTCTGAGACCTCACTCCACTGTTGGCGACGGCGTCAGCCACGGATCGACGACAAACACGGGCGAACTAATGGAAGGAAGCGGTGGAAACGAGCCTAGTTGTCCGCTTTGAAACGGTGATGACGGTGATGCGCCTCAGAATTCTCCGGCCCCGTTCCCTGTGAGCCGCCTGGCTCGCCTGCGTTCCACGACAAGTCCAGAGACTCTCGACCTTATTGAACATGATGCACCCTCACCAAGTTCTGTGATATCAGATGTTCCCTATTGAATCCCGCACTGAAGCATTTTCTTGAAATTTCTCTTCATCTTGACATTCGACGCTCCATGCCACAGTCTCCCATAGGTCGTGGTACACGCCGAACCGGTATCACCTCCTGGATCTGGATTCGCAACAGCTTTAGGCGCACCTCGATTTGTATGCTCAGGGGTCCGTCCGCCTTTCGGTTTTGAATTTTTTTCCTTCCAGTCGTCTCCATTATCGTGTAGAGAGTTTCGATAAAGCCGCGACCGAGAAACACACAAGGCGCGCTCCGAGAACGAGTCCATCTCATCGTGTCTCGTTCTCGTGCCTTGGACATACCTACGACTTCCAAACCATGCGACTATGCATCAAGGTCGCCACGGCAGTCGCCCTGGTAGGCTGCGTAGTGGCCTCCCCGGAGCAGGACATCTCTGGTCGTGTCATCCTCCGAACAGATGACGTGCTACGAACGCCCTACTCGGTGGTCCTCAACACCACCGGCGCATTACCATCTACCCCGGTCCTGAGCAGCCGCAAGGGCACCAGCGCCGATATCACCGTCAAAGAAGCCGTTTCCGCCAAGGAGAACAGCACCATCGATATCACGTCCTGGAACGCTGCCACGGGCGCCGCCTGCACCAATGCCCTGTCCCTGCTGCCACGCAGTTCCAACCCTTCTGGCAGTTGTGTCTGCTACAACATCCCCACGCTAGATCTCCAGACGGGTATCTTCGAAGCGGAATTACTATTGTACCACGTATCCGACCCGAGGGATGAGTTTACCGGCGTCCCGCCCGAGAGCATGAGAGTCGGGCTGCAGTATCACGGCGCGAGCATCGGCCCCATTGCCGAGAAAGAAGTCGTGGTGATGGGGCTCGTCCAGAACCACACGCGTATGACCCGTCGCGACGAGACTGTCAGTCCGCCGAGTTTGCTTACGACGCTATTCCTTGTTGGACGGATTGATGCGGCTAAGCTGGCTCACGACATGACCTTGTAGGTGGCATTCTCTCTCGTTCTTTTTCTTTCCGTTTTCCCAGAAGAACAAGCTTGAAGATACTCATCCAACCTGAAGTGAATGTCCGCTAACACGCACATTCAGGGCCGCCCTCCAAGAAGTCCTCATCCCAACATTTACCCTCTCCGCTACCGATCCCCTCGGCACACCCATTCAAACCAACGTCTCCCTCAACGAAGCGTCTTTCCTTACTGGCGTTTTCAGCGAAGCCGTCATTCTATCCGATCGGGATGCCGCCCAGGCCGCTGTCTCTGCTCGGCTGGGCGCCCTGCAGAATGGCACCGCTGCCTTGGTCCTCCCTGGGGTGCATTTGATGCTGTTTCCGACAGCGACTGTCATCGTCTCCGTGTGGTTGGTTATAGGGCTGGTTGTTGTGGGATCTGGCACGCTGGAGAGGATGAAGTATGCCAAGGAGTATAGAAGGATGGTAGCCGGGGCTTGAGAGCCTTGGAGATGATGGTATGACTTCTGAGGCTGGGTACTACTGGACTGTTGACTTTTGATTGCATAGCGAGGGTGTTTGTTGCATTAGCGTGGGGATGCGGACTTTGGTCTTGTCCTTTTTTCTGCTCCTCTTTTCCATTTTTTCCCTCTTCTTCTGCTACTACTCCTTCTTCTTCCTTCTACTTTTCTTCTGTTATCTATTGGATATATAGGGGGTTCTTCATACGTATCTTCTTACGGGAAGACACATGGGATGTATCCGCTCGTGCGCTTGTGTGGGGGGCAAGCATTCATGAATATCAAGATCCTGGAATTCACAATATAGAGCTCCTGCTCACCTGGTCAGAACTCGCCGTTGTGATAAAGCGCACTGTATGGAGAGCCAAGATGACTCAAAGACGGCGCTTTGCTCAGGGGAGGCCCCGGAAGATGTATCACTGAACTGTTTCAAGACGCGATGCAATACAAGTAGTGCAGCAGTATGATGGTATCTATCTCATCTCTGGAAAGCCTCGGCTATCTGCCACGACAAGAAGCTTCTACCATTGCCTCTCTACTTTTTGTGGCATCCTATGATGCGAGTGAGTTGAACAAACGCAGCCCACGTGCTTCAGCGGCCAGTTGTGTGGGCTCAAATTGAAGCTTTCAACACGGGACACAAATGGATGGATTCTGATGACATCGCGAATGGACCAGCCACGGGGTTTCGTCGTCGGACCCGGCTCGCCAGCTGTGCGGAACTATGAACGTCCATGGCGTATGTGGGTGGGGTGGCGCCCAAGAGGTAGTAACTCAAGATCAAGTCAATAGTCAAGACCGACGACATGCTTGACGTGGTCGGGCCAAGACAGCAGCGAGAGAGAATCGTCCGAAAAAGCTTGCCAGACGATGAAACTTGTCATCTCTCATCCTGTAAGTCCTCATGGTGCTATCAGGTCGGTGGTTTGGTGTGTAAGTCGATTTGATGCGTCTTTTGTCGGGGGTTCGGACTCCGGAGCGTTGCCGGAAAGAACCAATGAGAGTGCGTGAAGTAATCACATTGCGGGCGTCTACCAATCGACGTCTAGATTGACATCAAACACCACAGGATGGCAGCCATCCGACGCGCAAAAAAGCCGCCGGTTCAAGCTGCTTGTGCCCACTTCTGAGTTCTGGATGGTCTTGTTGATTTTGTTGTGGTGCGAGACGTGCAGCTAACACATAACCCCCCTAACTTACCCTCCACTTTAACCCCTACCTACCTACCTACATAACCCCTAAAATGCATCTTGATGGGACGTGTGGCGATGGTACATTTACCGATTACCTCGCCCAAGTGTCCTGCCAGAGTTGCACCAGTTTCCCGAGGGTTCCGATGCAACGCAAGGATCCAAGGTACATTAGGTACCTACCTAGAGTTGGCCTGCAAGGTGGAAGTTAAGGTTTGAGACCGATACGATATGTTTGTCTTTCTTGGACCTTGAAGGCGAGACGTATGCAAAGCAGCAAACGCCCAGCACGAACGAAGTTGAGGTGTTTCTTCAGCTAGGAATGGCTGCGAGGGCGTAATCGAACGTGGAGAGCATACGTCAGCTTTTCCGACCCTCCATGTCTGGCTTTTTTGTGGATCTCCTTATTACCGGGGCCAAAGTGCGCAACGCGTCATCCATCATCCGTTATCCGTTATCCGTTATCCGTTATCCGTTATCCGTTATCCGTTATCCGTTATCCGTTATCCGTTATCCGTTATCCGAGGCTAGCTGAGCTGCTCTTTCCGCATTGCATTATTTTGGCATCTGGTGAAGGCATAGAGAAAGACTGGTGCACCGTTGTTTGTTGCTGCCGATTGCCAGTGAAACCTTGCAGATCCCCCACGTGGGCGTCTTGACGTTGGGTTCCACGAATGGATGGTTGCGTGCAAGAATTGATTAGCCTGATCGCCCCGAATCATTTACATACCAATCTATGTATGTATGTATGTATGGATGTATGGATGTATGGATGTATAATAGTCTATTGCAGATAATGCTCCTTGACATCATGTCTCTGCGAGCCTAGCCACAGCAGCCATCAGCATACCTATGTATGCACTCTGTGCTCCGTAGAGGATACGGCAATGGTGGGCTTGGTGGCCGGCAGCGCGCGATGAGGCGTGTGATGGCATGATGCATCTTGCGCTGTCTGTGCCGTGCAATCTGACCCAAGGAGTCAGGACGGTTCCGGATTCCGGAAGGTCTGGAAAGGCTGTCCATCAGGGCGGGGCATGCAATACGAGTACGTAAGAGGGAATGATGATGTTGGATCGTATGATGGGACGCGGCTTGTGATTTGTTTTTTTGGTAGATGCAGTAGGTATGCTGAGGGAGACGCGGCCTTTTCCCAAGTCTGGTCGCTCGAGGGTTTGGTGCGACGAAGGGGGCCTTTTGCTGGGATTCCGAAGCAAGGCGAAACGTGTTGAACGCCCCATGCCCCATGTCGGGACACGCGTCCGATAATAATATGTACATATGTATATATGTACCCAGATACATAGGTACATAGACTGTTCCTGTAGTCGCTGATCGCTGGACATAAACGGGAATAAGAGCGTGAACGCCACTCACTGCCGGACACTGTGCATCCTTGGCCACATGTACATATGCACCAGTTGGCAGTGACTAATTACCTAGTCCAGAATGAGTGACCAGTGGGCACTGACCACACGCCGCGGCTAATGCAACCGTCTGCAACGATGTTCCGTGGACCGTTGGGTGGTCTATGCCTCTATGGACTGAAGGATTACTCCCGTTGCGTCATCCAAGGTGTCCTGAAATTGCGGTGGGCATGGGAGACCGAGGCAGTCGACGAGACGCGGGTGGCTCACGAATGCTCAGCAGGCGCAACAGTCGAGTCGCATGCGTACAGACTCCAGAGAACTCCGTACAATCATGGGAATCACACGTATATCTAGGTTTGCGCCAACCCAATAAGGTGCTCTACTCCGTATGGCACTCCGTAAGTACCCACACACTTCGTATGTACCCAGTGACGGACCTGACGGTTCGTCTGGAGGCTGGAGCCGTTGCAAGCCGCTCTACGGAGAATGGTTCCAAACTTCCAATGGCCGGCTCCAGCCTCCAGGGGCTTCAGGGGCTTCAGGGGCTTTAGAGGCTTTAGGGCCCTCATGGCGGGTGGAACCAGCCATGTCCGGAAAGCAGGTCATGGCCTCCACTCTTCCTTCTTCTTCTTGCTCTTCTGTCTCCCCCTCCGTGATCAGGCATGACTTCGATTTTTTTCCTTTCTTGCTCTGTTTACTGCTCAGCTTGGCCCTCTTGCTGCTAGCCTCTCGCGCCTTTTGTGCAGCACCAGTCACTCACGAGGTTTGCGATCGACGTTCGCTCACGGTCCACGGTCATCACCATCTACTACCGGAGCCGCAAATCACCGACGCGCCGGCGCAAGCTTGCTCTCGACCGATCCGGCAGTCCATCCAATCAATCCGGCCACCATGGTTGCCTTCGACGAAGCCATAACCGACTCGATCGTCAGACTCAGTCTCAACGGTTCGGCAGAGCACGCCAATGGCTCAATCAAAGACGACTTCAGCGTCCGCACCATCTGCTGTGTGGGTGCCGGATATGTTGGTACGTCGACATGATGGAATTGCTGTACATAACCAGATACCCACCACCCACCACCCAACCCCCATGCTGCATGGCATGCTGCATGCATCATCCCCTGTCCGCGCCAGGGACATTGCAGAATAAAGTTTCCGCTTTGGGACGATGCTGGGATGGTTGCACCCTCCGACGCTTCCCGCCATTGTCAAGTGACGATTCACGAGCTCTCGCTTCCAAAAATTGGACCCTTTTCGGTCCTGACTCCGTACTCAACTTTTCTGACTTGTTCCTTCATTTCCCAATAGGTGGGCCAACTGCCGCCGTCATCGCCTTCCAAAACCCAAGCATCAAGGTGACGGTGGTCGATCGAGACGTGGTGCGCATTCGTCGTTGGAATTCACGGCATCCGCCCATCTACGAGCCTGGCCTGCACGACATTGTCCGAGTCGCTCGTGATGGCTCGCGCAGCTTCACCTACATTAATCAAGACGCCCTCGAGGCGCAGACGACGTCAACTGAGCACGACCGAACTCACGTGCCATGCCGCCCAGCCAATCTTTTCTTCACTACAGACGTTGCCACGAGTATCGGGGAAGCTGATGTTGTCCTTGTCGCTGTCAATACCCCGACCAAGGACCGCGGCGCCGGTGCGGGCAGCGCGACTGACATGACGGCCTTTGAGGCTGTGACGGCGGTCGTGGCGCGGTATGCTCGCGAGGGCGCCATCATTGTAGAGAAGAGCACAGTACCTTGCAGGACCGCTCAGCTTGTGGCCGATACGGTGCGTTTTTCGACTTTCCGGGGCCTGTGTAGTGGACCAGATTGTACATCAGGTTTCGCTTTTTAAAGGCAACGATGACGGTCACTACGGCGTCCCTCCATCACATGGGAAGGCTTGAACCTTGAAACGTCTAACAAGTCGCTAGCTCTCCATGCATCGTCCCGGCGTGCATTTCGAAATCTTGTCCAATCCGGAATTCCTGTCGGCGGGCACAGCCGTCAAGGACCTTCTCTATCCCGACCGAATTCTGATTGGATCGGCCCCTACACCCTCGGGCAAAAAGGCTGCCGAGGCTCTCGTCAAAGTGTATGCCACATGGGTACCTCGGGAGCGCATTCTCACGACCAACGTCTGGTCATCGGAGCTGGCCAAGCTCGTTGCCAACTCGATGTTGGCACAACGCGTGTCAAGCATCAACTCCATCTCGGCCGTCTGCGAGCAAACGGGCGCCGATGTTGATGAAGTCGCCCGGGCAGTCGGTGTGGATCCTCGGATTGGCAACAAGTTCCTCATGGCTGGTATTGGATTTGGCGGAAGCTGCTTTAAAAAGGATATTCTGAACCTGGTGTATCTCGCAGAAACAATGGGACTCCCAGAGGTGGGCGAGTATTGGCGACAAGTTGTCAAGATGAACGACTACGCTCGTGACCGATTCACCAATCGCGTTATCAAGTGCCTGAACAACACATTGGTTGGCAAAAAGGTAACGATTCTCGGCTTCGCCTTCAAGAAGAATACGTCGGATACACGTGAAGCTCCCGCGCTGGAGATGATTAAGACTTTGCTGGAGGAGCGTCCCCGACAAGTTGCCGTCTTTGACCCTTGCTGCAACCCCTTGGTCATCAAGGAGGAGATCAAGGCTACTCTTGGGCCACTGGCCGCAGGCAACAACATCTCTGTCCACGGAAACGCCTACGACGCTTGCTTTGGAGCTACAGCTGTGGTGATTGCTACCGAATTCGACGAGTTCCGGAACCAACCTATTCCTCCCCCTGTGCCCACACCGACTGCACCTGCGAAAGAGGGCGCCTTCAAGCCGAGTAACCAAAAACCCGACCCAAAGTCTGATCCCCGGCCATTCGACTCTTCAATACCCTCAGCGAACGACTTGCTGGCCCTACACAAGTACCTCGTGCAACGTCCGGGAGAAACGTCCGACGACCCTCTCGAACGATTCAACGTGGAGCCCGCGTGCAGCGATGACTGCCCGGACTGTATCCAGGAGAAGGAGAGCCAGAAGACTGGCCACGCAACGGGCATGGGTAGCGCCGAGGAATACAAGGCCAAGGAGCGATTGGACTGGGTGCGCATCGCGGCCGACATGGCGAAGCCTAGATGGGTGTTTGACGGGCGAGGTGTGATTGACTCGCGCGAGATGGTCAAGCTCGGTGTGCGGGTGGAGAGCGTGGGTCGGCAACACCGGTTCTAATTTTCGAGAGCGGGCAGTTGATGCGCATGGTGGTTTGACCTACACATTTTGGATGTTTACCTTTCTTCTATTGTTTTACTTGTTATCTTAATGGGTGCATGGGAAGAATGTGCACGGTAATGGTATCGGCGGTGGTTAAACTGCCGACGACTGGGTGAAGTTGGTCTGAACGCGCTTGAAATTGTGCAGTACACAGCCATGGGTACATCGCCGCCGTTCGGCAAAGGCAAATTGATACCGCGGGACGGCTTCGAAGGATAGATGGGAAGGGTACTTACTGGAGGCGAGAGTGGTCCAAAAGGCTGCCGTTGGGCTGAGGAGGAGAGGTTGTAATCATGTTCATACTTGTAGTAGAGTCGATGACGGCGAGTCTTTCACTGAGAATGGGAGCAGGGTAACAGGACTTGATAGGTTTAGGTAGGGCGTGTTGAACAGTGTATGTATCATTTGCCAAGGGGTATCATCCGACATGGAGAGTACAGTAATACAGGGTTGAACTTTGCCCGTGCAGGAAGAGCGCAAGGTGAGCACCCAACAGAGACAACATGATCCAACAAAGTAAACAGGTTGATGAAGCGCATATCTAGTCCACAGGTGAGCCGTGTTTCTACCGCGTCTATGTATAGGTACATATGTGATTCATAGCTATGTGAAAGTTGCCATGAAACGCCACGAGGTAACAAAAAACTTGTACATGAGTTTCGTATCGTTCCTATTGTTTCGTCGCATTCATGCCAAATCGTCGACAGAGTTGTGCCGAGCACGGTCGAGGACTCTGAGGTGGTCCTCGTCTCACGTCTGATGTACACAACTATACCCAGCGTCTTGTCTCCCAACTTCCAAGTGTCATATCCAGTACCTAGATAACGCCTCATATCCAGTGCCTAAATTTCAAGAATCAATGTCGTACGTCCCGCATCTATTAACATCCATGCCTCACAAGTCACAACTAGTGTCCACATCTGATGTCCAAGGTAGGTACATACCTAGGTACCTAACATCTAGCATCCACGCCCTTGTCTTCATTTTCAAAGTCATATACCTAACATATCAGCCCAAAATGCCAACGCATCTTCAATACAAAAACACCGCTGACGCCTCAACCATCGTTTCACACAAACGCCCTCCAAGATCCTCACTCACGCTCCGAACGCAGCACTAATCGTCTCACCCTCATCCGGCGTCACCGCCAACTCAAGCAACTCATGCGCCGCCTCCACCACCTCCCCCTCAATACCCGCTTCAAACACCAAATCCTCTTCCGCAAAGGCCAGCCGTCCCAACGATAGCAGATATCGCTGGCTTCCCCCATGCGACATGGACAATTTCTGCGCCACCTCGGCCGTGTTCGCTGTCGCGGGATCCGTCACGAGCCTGTGAACGAGGAGCACGCTCTGCGAGATGATGAGGTATAGATCAGCCGATGCCGTGGACTCGTGTAGCTTGAGTGTTGAGCTGAGAGACTCCGACAGCGGGGCTAGTACACCGGGTGGGATCGTCTGGTCGTATAGTTCGTCAAGGGCGGCACTGAGACAGTGGACGAGTCGCGGAATCGCAGTATCATGTGAAGCTAGGTGGAGGGCCCCAAAGGGGGATGTTGAGAAGGCGATGAGCGTTCGGAGAGCGGCGAGTCGGATGGATCGTTTCGCGTGGGGCGTCATGGGCAGACGGCTTTGCTCGGTCAGTTTCGCAGATACCCGCTCCACGATGGCCTTGGCGACATCTTCACAATATCCCATGTCTGCTGTGCTGACGGGACCAATTGACGCGGGCAAGACTGACGTGCCCAGCAGATCCAACATGCCAATCACGTCGCCGGGTTTTTGTTTGGGCGTCAGCAGGAGAAGCACCATGTCGAGGGATACAAGTCTCCAGAACGCAATGGACGTGTACTCGAAGCCGTTTTCGGTTTCGGTCGGCTCCATCGAGCATGACACCGCTGATACGTACAAGAGGCGCAATAATTGCCCGGTGTCTATGTGCGTTTCGCGAAATACGTCCTCAGCGCCGGGGCCGGAAAAGCTGCCGTCAGGGAGTCGTCGTCGGGCATCGGTCACGGTGATGAGCGTTGCTAGTGCAACGGGCACAAGGTTGGGAACAAGGAGAGGCGCCACAGATGTGGTGTGTAGGTCGAGCGTGAAGAAGATGAGGGCGATGAGATATTTGATGGGTTCCCACACCTCTTCATCGACACATCGCGCCCAGAGAGAAACAATGAGCTCGGCAAAATCCACGAGTAGCTGCAACGGGCGGTTTGGGCTTCCCATTAGAGGCAGCTTTTCGAATATCATGGAAGATATCGTGCGCCCGGGTTCGGAAGGAAACGTGAAGCGAGAAAATGTGTCAAAGGTAGGTGGTTGCTGATGGAATGCCCCATGGTCCAAGACAAGCTGCAAAAACTACAGGAACACTAAGAGTCAGTAAAACAGGTAATTTGACGCAATGTCCAGACCACTACACACAAGTAGGGGAAGGGGAAGATGAGCAGGTAGTTTCCCAACCGAGCATACCTCGAATGGAGCGGCTGGGGCTTGCGCCAGCCGCATTGGCATGGCGGTAGCCTGTAATTCCGGTCGATAGCCATTGGTCATGATAACCTGGTTGGTCGCCGTTGTCTCTAGTGCCGCAACCGGACTATCGACAGTTGAACGCTTTCTTTTCCCCCTGCTGGGCGTCCGCTCTCCAACATTGGCGGCAACAGGACCAGACGACTTCCCTCGGCCCACGCCCTTACTTGGACTGACGACAACGTCCATCTCGTCAAAGCCGTCGGCAAACCCCCGTGACCTAGCTGCTTTCCTAGGCGTGGTAGTACTACTACCGTCAGAGGCGTCTTTTCTCCGTGTCCTGCCTTGGACTTCTCGGATGTCTTGCTGCAGAAACTGAAGCTCGGTGTTAGCGCTCTTCTCTGCGGCTACGGCAGCTTCTACCATTCTCGTCTGCTTGTCCATCTGGTCTGCGTTGAGCTTCTTCAGGCGCGCAACCTGTCCATCGTATTCTTGTTGTGCTTTTAAGGATTTGGCCCGAAGGATGGACGCTTCACCGCGCGCCGAGTGAAGCTCAGATTCGAGGACTCGCACTCGACGCTGGAGGGCAGAGAGCACGTCTCCTCCTGCAACGCCAGCCTGGGAGCTTTTTGAAGCTTGAGAAGAAGCATGCATTCGGTTTGCCGGGAGGAGAGGTCGAGCGAATTGGCTGTTAGCATGTGTAGGAGGCTGATACCTCTGAGACGCCGACATCGAAGCACCAGGAGGTTCTCCACCCGGCGCTTGCGAGTGTAGACGGCCGCTCGAGGCAGCAGCCATCTTGGAGTTGTCGACGGCCGGATTCCACCGAGGATTCGGCAATGGAGGGACTCGTCGAAGGGGAGGTTGCGAAGGTGCGGTTATGCCAGCCTCGCGACGCTGCTGTGACGGCAGTTGTTGGCGCAAGGTATTGTTGACGACGGGTCGGCCAATGGGACATCCAGCATCATGCGTCACTTCGGTAGTGTCCAGATCATCGTCCTCCTCTTCCCAGCCGTAGCTGGAAAAGCGATGCGATGCCGCATCAGGGTGGGCCTGCTGCCGCTTCGCGTGGGCCTGGGTGAGCTGGATGGCATTTCGTTCGAGTTCCTGGAGGGCATTGGCGGGCAGGTCGTCAAAGCCGTCATCTGAAAACTCGTCGATATCCATGGTAGATGGGCCGATACAAGGGCGTCATGGCCTCAGGGGAGACGGAACACATTAAGCCGGCACGTCGGGTGCAATATCGCGGTAGGGACGCGAAGCAAGTTGTGTCATGCCACAGACATGTTGTATGGGCCGATACGGAGATCAGATTTGCAGATCTGAGATTGCTAAATCGCCAATCTGTCGCGGGGTCACGTTGTTCTCCGTACGACTTGTGTGGCGGAGACTGTGGCGGAGCAGCACATTGCATCACCGCCCAGCCACACCACCGAGCAGTCCTTGAGTCCTTGACGATCTGCGGGATGCAAGTTCTCTTGGGCTCCGCGGCCCGCATCGTCATCCAATCCGTTCTTCTTCATACCAACGCCAACGACGGTCCGCCCAAAAAAACGCCGAGTCCACGACCTCGCGGACTACAACGCCCGCGGTCATTGACATACGGCGTGCCGATAGTTTTTCCATTTCACCACCATTTTCTTCTGAATCGCCGCCTCCCAGACTTTTATGCGACGTCAACGCAGCACCTAGCATCCAGGATCCTGCGACCACCTGCCTCTGCCATTGCTCACCCCGCGAATCATCATTTCTCGGACGTGATCTCCTTTCGAGTTTCGCCCAGCCTCTGCCTGCGGCAATCCATCGCGACGAGCTAGCGACCGGTTGAAAAGCCAAAGAGATATAGCTTCAATCCCAATACACCTCTCCATTCACAACCTCAACAATGCCCAGGTCAAAGAGAGGGGTCAGATTCCCCCACAACAGCGGCCATGCCAGCGGATCTGAGGGTCGCCGATCCAGCTTCAGCGACGCGTCTGAAGATGGAGGCGCTGCTCCCACGAGTCCTCGATCCAGAGCCCAAAGTCAGCTAGCGCCCGTGGAAGAGGTATGTCTGGGTTTTTTATGCTCACATTCCTCATTTCTTCCCACTCCTTTTCCCTTTAAAATGTTGGATCTTCTTTTTTTTTCTTTTCAACTGACAGCTACTGATGCGCAGAAACCCCCATCGCCCGAGGAGGAATACCAAAAGAAAAAGGACAACTTTATGACCCGAGCCTTCTGGACTATGTGCATGTTGGCCCTCTTCTTTTCAGCCCTCTTTATCGGCCATATTTACGTCATCATTATTGTTACGGCGATCCAGATCATTTCATTCAAGGAGGTCATTGCCATCGCCAATGTACCGAGCCGAGCTCGATCTCTCCGATCCACAAAGAGCCTCAACTGGTATTGGCTGGCAACAACCATGTACTTCTTGTATGGCGAGAGCGTCATCTACTACTTCAAGCACATTGTCCTGGTAGACAAAGTGCTGCTTCCTCTTGCCACTCACCATCGCTTCATCAGCTTCATCCTCTATGTCTTTGGTGCGTCACAAGGAAGATGCCGCTCTTTGCCCGTTTCTCATTCTCTGTATAACCCTTTGCATATGAGAAAGCTAACCGTTTTGAACGCCCCCTGCAGGATTTGTCTTCTTCGTCGCATCGCTTCAGGCTGGCCATTACAAGTTTCAGTTCACTAACTTTGCATGGACGCACATGGCCCTCTACCTCATCGTTGTCCAGGCGCACTTCGTGATGAACAACGTCTTCGAAGGCATGATTTGGTTCTTCCTGCCCGCTGCGCTCGTCATTACCAACGACATATTTGCCTATATCTGCGGTATTGCCTTCGGCCGAACACAGCTCATCAAATTGTCGCCAAAGAAGACTGTTGAAGGATTTGTAGGCGCGTGGATCACCACGGTCCTTTTCGGCACAATCCTCGTGAACTTGATGAGCCGATCAAAGTATTTCATCTGTCCTGTCAATGTAAGCGCGACCACGCCCTCTTTTTCTCTCTTGGCTGGCAAGGCCATCCCAAACAGAAACAACCAACAAGAACAAATGGGATTCTAATCGTGAAAATATCCAGGACCTCGGCGCAACCGTCTTTACCGGCCTCGAATGCGATCCGAACCCAGTCTTCATTGCCCGCACATACCACATGCCGGAACTGTTCTTCCTGCCGCCGAAGCTGGCCAATCTGTCGTTTACGTTTGCGCCGATCCAGATCCACACCTTTGTTCTGGCCTCGTTTGCCTCATTGATCGCACCTTTTGGCGGATTCTTTGCGTCTGGACTCAAGCGCAGCTTCAAGCTCAAAGACTTTGGCGACTCCATTCCGGGGCACGGAGGCATGACGGATCGCATGGATTGCCAGTTCATCATGGGCTTCTTCGCCTACATGTACTACCACACCTTTATTTCTCTTCACAAGGTCACCATGGGATCCATTCTCGAGACTGCCATTACCAGCCTGAGTCCAGAGGAACAGGTCGAGCTGGTGAAGAGCATGGCGCGGTATCTGGGCAACCAAGGAGTTGTTTCCCAAAAGGTAAGCTCCCAATATCCCTCTCTTTTCCGTCTACTTACTTCAACGTGCATATTTGAGCAAAATGCTAATCGATTTTGGTAGTTTTTGGAATGTGTTGAGCGCACGATCAGCGATTAAGTGAACCCAACAAGCAGTCTCCGTGGACTTTCAACTTGTGCTATTACCCCCCCTTTTTTTATTAATTTTATAATCTAGCTGCTCGTTGCAGCGTGAATGTTTTTTATCTGGAGGAAGTAGGGGGGGGTGGCTCGTTCGGTTGAGCGCTTGCACACGGGGGTATGGAGAACTGATGTTATGAACAGCCAACATTTGGGCATGAGGTATCATAGGCTGGAGTGAGAGGGTCGGAGTAATAACATGCTGCGAGCATGGGCATGGACTCAAAGGCCCAAACGCAGAAAATGCAGAAGCCGTCGCCATGTACAGCGGGTCTGTTTTATACATAGTTGCCTCTGGCGGTAGTTTTGAAAAAGTTGCACCTCGTGGACGGATGATGACGCGTCCTCAATGTTGACAATATGACGTTCCAGAGTTTGCCCATGATGGAAAGTTTGCCATTGGGTGATGGATGGCCAGCGCACACCGCTGCAAGGCTGCTGCAATACAAGATGCTATTGTTTACTCCGTATAGTCTATATGCACGTGGTCGTGGTCGTGTCGTGCCGTGACGGGGGCATTGGCCGGAAGAAGGGCAAACTTGCTCATAGACCCGTGGCCTCGCGACGCAGCAGCCCAAATGCCTTGTAAGTAGGATCAAGATAAGAAGAGAGAAAAATCACGATTCACGAGTCACTCAAGTCCATCAGGCTTCAGCACATCTACCGAACGGTCGAACCCGTCCGGTCCAAATGATTCTATTCCCACGCCTTCCCCGTTCCAGCGAGTACCGCAATTTTCCATGTCAATCTGCGTCCGTCACGCAGATAAGCGACCCCTGGCCACCCTAACGCACAACTTACGGAGTTGCATGTTACAGCTGGCCTTCTAGAAAGAAAGGGGGCAAGGCGGAGGAGGTAGGGAGAAACATGGGTGTCGGCCTCGTTTCAAATCTCGCTTCACCCACTCTTATTCGTCCGTTGAATTTGCAAGGCGAACCCCCTTGTTTGGACGTCAGTTCGGAAAAGGCGGGTAATATGTGTGCGTCTTCTTTTTTCTGCTGATACCTACTGCTTCTAAGGGTTTTTTTTTCTGCATCTTTTTTTAGCACTACATATTCACAGACATGTATACCATATTACCTGGGAATCTGTATTCGTCTGAAGCAGAGAATACCCATGTATGTAAGTTATGTTCATGGCTGGGCTGGTTTCGCGTGTACACACGAACCACGATATGGCGTATTGCCGGGGGCCGGGAAAGGGTTGTGTTTGATTGCATGGCAAGTTGTTACTGTCTCTTATGTACCACCTACATACCGTTTTTTTTTTTCTTCTTCTTCCTTTACCTTTTGTTTTTTTGCTTTTGGGGGAATGTTGCCAGAGCATATATAGTACATACATAGCATGTAGTTACATATGTACATACATACCTACACTGGCACTACTGACTACCTTGCTTAGCAGTGCCTACCCACTTACATACCTACCTATCTACGGTAACCTACCTAGGTACCTACCACCTTGAAACAAGAGATCTCGCACATTAATACGGAGTAAGTCTTGATGACGCATTTCCCGCAAGCCACACGCATGAGGTACGAGTCGCAGCGCAGACAAGTTCGGAAAAAAAGCCTCCACGCGGAGAATCGCCGAGGTACATATGGCTGTGCTTGCTTCTATTCTTGGCGTGATTAGGTGCCGCTCTGCACCTTGACGAATCCATTTTGGCACGCGTTTTCGCATTGGATACGGAGTATAAGTACACATGAAGAAGTAGGTAGGATCGACGGCAGTTCTACCTACGTATATTCGTATGTATGTATTCCGTACACCAGAACGGCTCGCAAGGTGAGATTGGGGCCCGGGGTCTGGGGCTGAATGAGCAACTCATTTCGGTGCATGCATGATACGCGCGGGCCGCTTCTTTTCCACGTGCATCTTTCTTTGAAATCATGGTCTTTTCTTCTTCCACGACTCGAGGGAAATCAAAAAGAGGTCACGCGCGGACTGGGGAGATGAACCCCCTCCCCTTGCCATTTGCCATGCGCCATGTAATGTCCATCTCCTTCCATGCGAGTGTCACGTGTCGCGGCAATCTGCGGTGCACCTAGAGCGGGGCTTGAAGATTGAGAGCATGGCAGGTCGAGTCTTGTGAGGCGATTGGAGGGTTGATACTCCGTACGGACGGTTGATACGGACGATGTGAGGGTCAGGACTCAGGACTCAGAACTCAGAACTTAGAAAGGAGGTTATGGACGACTTGGGCGCGTGGGGCGCAGAAAACGTGGGCAACGTGGCTTGGCTTTGAGGGCCTGTTCCAGTCTTCAGTGAATCGTGATGTCCGACCGGGGGGCCGCCCCATCCGCAGCCAGCCCCGGAGCAGCACCGGAGCAGCCCCGGAGCGCCCTGAAGCAACCCTGATTCCTGAAGCATACGGAGTACCGAACGTACCTCTGTGCGGAGTATCTAACCAGGTAGGTATAGGTATGTACAGAGGTACCTACGCATTGAACCCTGTCCAGCGGGCCGCTGGAAGCCAAGCGCGCGATTGGGGCTTGCAAGTTGCTACATACCTATGATACACTTGTACATCATATGTTGTATACATATGTACTTACGAATGTACAGTTACCACGCATGACATGGCCGCGGCAAGAGCAAACGACACGGAAAGGGACTGGCATGGGAGAAACGGGCAAGATGAGAAAGAACGGAGAGAAAGGAAAGAGCCACCCGATGCCGAATCTAGCGACTTACCGGCTGGCTTGCATATATCCTGTTTCATCCTTTGCCTTTGCCCTTCGACTTTGCCTTCTCCTTCCCTCGCCTTTCTTTTTCTGATCTTCATCGTGCTGCTCTGCTCTGTCTTGCAGCTGCAGCTTCACCGTGCGCCTCCGCTCCAACAACATCCAGCTGTGAGCACACACACACATACACGGCCCGACACCACAACTTCAATGCTACCATCGCCACGCACCTGTCCAAGTCCACAGGCCTTTGTCTTGTCTTAATCCATATTTTTCCGCTTCCATTTCTTCGTGGAACTCTTACCAGGCCTCTTTCTCTCCCGTGCTGCCTGTGCCCTCAAACATTCACCGCCGAACGTCACACTACAGTGTTCACGCGCATATGCGCATACGGCACATGACGAGCAGCACTCGGCTTCACTCTTCTACCTTCTGTCTCATTGGCACATGTGGACGGCTGAATTCTTCCCGCCTCGAATGAACAAAGTGTATCCTTGCTTTTTGCGATCCTCCCTAGACGCAGTTTTTCCGCAACCGCCGGAACACGGCAGCCATTCCACGTTCTCCATAAGAGGCCAACACCATAGGACACTTGGCAGCCACTTCTCAGCGCTTTGAATTGAACGAGTTCGAATAGATCTTTCAATCTACACTTCATTTACATTTCCTTTGGCCAATTTGTCATCGTTCACATTTGCCTTTTCAGGGCGGAGCTATATCCGCTGATTTTTGTAGGCGTCCCGGCTTTCGGGTGTACACTGTATTGTACCTGCACTGTTTCTTTTTCTTGTCGTTGTTCGAGGTACTGGCTGCCTACAGCTTGCTTCCTCGCGCACGCCACTTATACAGCAAGCTGGGAGGTAAGTTGGGCGTGACTATTTCCCTCCTGCACTGTATCAGAAGGGGTGTGAAGAACAAAAAAAAAGTAACAAAAAGTGAGAAATCAGGGAAGCAGACAAGAATTCCCGCAGCAAAGTCAAGACCAGCTGCTGCTCCCTCCACCCTTTTTTTTTTGTGTCAAACAGGTCGAGGCTTGTGAAAAGACTCTCCGCCCCAGGCCATAGCTCCAGGGGAAAAGGGGAACAAGTACAAGAAAAAAAGGGAGAAAAGGCAAACAACAAATTCCTCTCGGGCCAAACTCAAAAGAGACAAGCGACATGACGACATCCGTGTGTTCCCCTCAGATGGATAACGATTCAACGTACGGGGAAGAAGCCTCCAATGCCAGCACCTCGATATACAGCTCCATCACACGCTACGAATGGAAACACAATCGACGCTATCACGCCTACCAATCCGGCTCATACTGCTTCCCCAACGATGATCGCGAGCAGGACCGCCTCGACATGCTACACCATGCCGTGACTCGAATTCTCGACGACAAGCTCTTTCTGGCGCCCATCGATCCCGCGGGTATGAGGATCCTCGACATCGGCACGGGGACCGGGTTGTGGTCCATCACCATGGGAGATGCATACCCGGGAGCGAGCATCACCGGCAATGATCTCAGTCCCATCCAACCAGACTGGGTGCCCACTAATGTCAAATTCATCGTCGACGACATTGAGCTCGACTGGTTCCAGTACAACCGGTATGACTACATCCACTGCCGGTACATGGCCGCCTCGATTAAGAACTGGCCACGACTAGTGCGACAAATTTACAGCGCCCTAAAGCCAGGCGGCTGGGTCGAGTTCCAGGAAATGTCCAGCAGCTACTACACAATCGCGGGCGCAGATGAGACGGTTCCGCTGGCTAAATACCACCCTGCGCATCCGTTCTTGCAGCTCTCCGAGGCCATGAGGGAGGCGTGTTCTAAGACAGGGCGAATGCTTGACCCGACCGGCCATCTGAGGCGGTGGGCTTCGGAGGCGGGCTTCGTGGCCGTGAAGCAGCTGACGCGGAAAGTTCCTGTGGGGAAATGGCCTCTGGACCAGCCAAGCATGGAGGTTGGCGCCCTGATGGCTGTCAACTATGTCGAGGGCGTCGAGGCCATGACGGCGGTTTTGCTGCGCGATGTCCTTGGTTGGCCCTCGGACGAGGTGGAGATGCTGAATGTCCAAGTCAGGATGGCGGCCAAGTTAAACGAGCCAAAGATGTTGAAGGATTATGTGGTCGTCATTGCACAAAAGGGGATATAGCGATCTCATCATATCATTCGCCCCTTTTCTGACAGTATGCCAGTTGCAGCGTTTGTCTTTAGAACTACGTTCGCTCGCAGCCAAGTTGAACAGTTTTTCTTGCTACATAGCATTATATCTATTCCCTGTTTCTTCCTTTTTTTTCTTCTTCCGATTTTGCTTTTTTGCTCTGGCTTTTCGGTGTAACAGCACTGCAGCAGAGCCTTGGGTTCCGGCTTAGATTTCACGGGGCCTGTTATTGCACCAAAAACGAGGCGTGTCTGACTGGCCACTTCTTTATGCGTTAGATTCCCCTTCCATCGGCGTGCGCTAGCTTGCAGATTCCCTTTTTTTGTTTTGCTTCTTTTGCGCGGCGCGGTGGAGTGAGCGAGTCATTGTATTCGCCTTGGTTGAATATAGATTCGTCTTCAACACCCCAAGATATCGTGCATAGTGCGTACATGCGTGACTTGAACAATGCACCATGGACAACGGCCCATGAAGACAATTTAGGCGAATGACGACTCTCGAGGCGGTACAGGATCCATGGTCTTTGTATAAGGACAAATCTTCGAACAAACCGATACTACACGTGCATGTTAGAACGGCCTTATGAGAGGACATTCTCCATATGCCTATATGACAGCGAGACTTATAATAGGCTGTATACATATAGAACAATGGACTTGATGTAACAAACCATGTAATGTATACGAATAAAATTTGTCTTTGTGCGACGAATCAGGCTATGCGTTACAAGTTCGACATCTCAAATTTGCACGAGCCAAGTGCCTTTTCAGTCAGTGTTCACAGAACAAAGCCCCCGGCGCGTGCGACGTACACGTGCGGCTGTTGTGATGCAGATTCCGGAACAACAACAGAGTGGAGAGACGGCGACAGGCGTCGATGAGAAGATGCTATCTATACAGATACTAACAGTAGACCAAGCTGTATGATAAGAAGAAGTGAAGTGGCTAGAAAGAACAGAAAATTAGGTCAGATCCCCCGGATCCCCCATGATTTCTGTCTGCCCAGTGCTCTGCTCTGAATGTCAAAGTGAAGTAATTCAACCACGGAAGTTGAGATTGAGTCTGTTATCCGCAGAGGGCTAGACAATATACCTATTATGTACCGTACCATGTGCTATATCTACTTGATACCGACTATGATCACGTGCGACGCAGATCCGCCAAAACATGGACATAGTTCCGCCCACCTTCTCCCGTAACTCCAAGAACGCAATAATGCCCTCCTTGCCCTGCCTACCCATTCCATTATTGAACAAAGCCGAATCCCAATCGCCATCAAAGCAAGCAAGTGTCAAGCCTCAGACACACACCAACAAGACAGGACCTTTCTCCTCCCCCTCGTCTGCATCAATTCACTCCGCCTGAGGGAGGTTCACTCAAAAGCCCCCCTCCCCAACAACCCGCCTACCATCCCAATCCTCCTCTCCGCCCCCCTCACCTTCCTCTCCTCTCTCCTCCGCTCACTCTTCCTCACCAAAACCTTGGATCTCGACGCATTCTCCCGCGCAAAACCCCCAATACCGCTCTTCCTACCCGCGCCTTTCTTGATCTTGGCTGCTTCACCGAAACCTCCCGCTGTGCCAATTTCAGCACCTGCGCCGGACGCAGACACAGACACAGAAGCGGGATTCGATGCGTTGGCAAAAGAGGAGTTGGTGGTGGCGCGGCGCAGCAAGGATGGTACTTTGAATGATGGGCATGAAGATAATGTGGAGGGAGTTGCAAAGGCCATGCGCGTGGAGGATGTAGTTTTAGAGGAGTTGGAGTTGGAGTTGGAGTTGGAGTTGGAGGAGGAAGAGGAGAAGGAGCGGTGCATAGCACCGATGCGGTTGACGATTGTATGAGGCGCGATGGGGAGGCGGTGAATAGGGGGCGGAGGAGGAATAGGTCGAGGGGCTTGGTTCTCCTTGTTGCTGGAGGAGGGATAGGCGTTGTCGTCTTCGTCCTCGGAGTCGGAAGTGGTTTCTGTGGCGGGGATGACGGAGCCGTATCGCTCGTCGAGGAGGCTAGATAGCGTTTCGCGAACTTGTCCGATGTGGGATGGTTTCCTGCCGTTTTTGCTTCGTCGTGGATGCGCGCGGAGGCTGTGGTTCTCGGAGAGGCCCATGCTGAGACCTCCTGACGCGTGTGCCTGGCTGTCGGGGATGACGGCGCTGCTAGCGCCCTGGGTGCGGTTCTCCTTGTCGTCGTCCTGTGTCTGTTGCGCATCTGTGTTGGCTTGTGGGGGCGAGTCTGAGCCGTCGAGGATGTCGACGTCGTCTACATCGCTGCCGTGGTCTTCGATGCTGCGGAGGAAGGCTTGGTTGCCTGGGTTTTCGGCAATCTTTTTGACGCGCTCGTCGGAGAAGAGCGCCTTTTGCATCTTGGCGAATTGTCGTCGTTTCATGCGCTTGCGAGCCTCGCTGTCTGAATCTGAGTCTGATAGGTCGAAATTTGCGCCGCGTTTGCGCCGCAGCATGCCTTTTGAGAGATCCTTGAACAGCTTTTCCACTTGTTTCTCATCCTGGGCACGTTCTTGGTCCCTACAGTCTCAGAGGTAAGCATCGTGTCTGGAACAAGACGTACATATCGATTCGTCGTGGGGTTGGAGAGTTGGTGGTTGGAAACAGATCCGAAGTATAAAACGCCAATGGGAAAAAGGAAACAAGCAAGGAAAGAGTACAAAAATAGTTTGGAACGTGAGCAGCAACTTACGCATAAAACGCAGCGAGCTTCCGCTCATCAACATCATTCCCAGCCGCATCATTAATCATATCCTCCACAGAGCCATTTGACTCATCATCGCTGTCTTCGCCATCAACACCCCCAATCCCAGCGTATTCATCTTCTGACTCCTCAGCCTGCTCCTCCACCAGCCCTTTGGCCTTGCTCTTCTTGCGGTCAAAGTCATCAGCCGCGTGCGACTTCCTCGACTCTTTGTTTGCCGCCGCAGCACCACCTCTGAGGGCCTCGAAGGCATCTGCTTGCGCGCTAGGTGCGTCTGCATCCCCACTTGCTTCGGCGGCAGTAGACATGTCCATTCGCCTGCGAAGTCGGCCCTTGCGGACAAGCGGCGAGTCTTGTATCGTTGCAGTGTAGTACTGCTGGCCATCTGGATGCTCCGCTGGCAATGTCTCGGCCGTGGAGAAGGGGGGGTCGATGAATCGTTCGCGGAGAGGGGTGTGCTGTTGGAGGCCCGTGTCCTGAGAATATTCCATGCCTTCCGATAGTTGTGTCTGCATTTCGTCGGTGATTAAGCTGCCGAGGCCGTGCATTTGAGACTGCGAGAGGTTGAATTGCACAGCCTGAGTGGGTGCGAGCGACTCGTGTAGTCGCTGGGAGTTGCCAATCTTGTCTTCCATGGGCTCATCTGCGGTGGCTGAGAAGTTGGAGTCGGGGAATTGGGAAAAATCGGGCATCATGGACTGGGTTGGTACAGTCCCAGCAAAGTTGCTTGCCTGGCTGTTGTCCATGGTGCCGGCGAATATCTGGGTGAGGCCCAAGCCAGCGGGGCCCTTGACGGGGAGTCCAGGGATAAATGTCTTCTTAGCAGATCGTAAAACCGAGTTGGGCGCATCGGGGGAGGGGGACAGGGCCCTTGCGCATGCGGGAGTCATCTGCGAAGAAAGCTTGAAGGGCTTCGGCGTCACTCCAACGCTGTCTTCATCGTCCGACAGGACCGTGGTAGTCTTCCGAGCTCTGCGTTGTCTCGCAGCTGGTCGAACAACCACTCTCTCATCGTCGTCATCATCTTCCTCTTCTTGTGCCTCATGCTCAGAGGCAGCGGACTCCGTTTCGTCGTCAAACAAGACATGTCCGGCTGCATTTTCATCCTGCTCCTGCTCCTGCTCCTGCTCTTCCTCTGCATCCTCGTCCATCTCGTCGATTTCAGAGCCCGAGATCTCCACCTCAGCGGCATCCTCTTCAGCGACATCTCGGTACTCCTCATCTTCGCTGTCATCCCACGCAAGAGGGTCGACCTCGCCCTTCGCCTTGCCCTGCTTCCTGGCTTCGTCCTGCTCCGTCTCCTTTATCTTATGTGCCTCCAGTCTTGCCTTGGCCACCAGATCTTCCACTTCCCGTTCCTGCTGCTCGCGCTCTTCTACCGTCTGAACCACGATTCCCTGGCCCCTCAAGATCTCTAAGCGGTGCTCGCGCTCCACTTTGGCTTGCTGTCGCGCTTTGAAATGTAGATAGGCCTGTAGTTCGCCGGGTGTCATCTTAGACTGATCGGTCTTGCGTGACCTGTCCTTTGCAGGAGAGGTTACCATTGCAAGAGCCCGCAACGCATGGATCGAATTCGGTTCACTGTTTCTTTTGGACGGAACACTGTCGAATAGTGCATCCAGCTTATTTTTGGTCGTCGTAGTGATTTGTAGTTCGTCATCCGAGTCCATTATCGAGTTGATGGGCACAATAGGTAGCTTGATCCTCACTCTCCGCGTTTGCGTCTGCATCTGCTTCTGACCTGGACTTGAGCTTTGCTGCTGGCCAAGCCTGTCCCTATTTTCCCGGAGACCATGAAAACTTTCTCTGGCTAGAGCATTTGAAGCAGCAAAGTTCGTGGTAGCAGTCTTGGCATTTTCATTGAGCACAGGAGGAGAGCTTGGAGGCGTACCAGCATTATTCATTTCGATATCAGAATATGGAGTGGTTGGTCGACTGGAACTGTGTGTTCGAAGCTCGGGCTCGGGTTCTTTGTAGCCGGTTGGCTTGTAGTTGAATCGTTGGAACAGGCTGGATTTAGAAATCTTGGTCTTTGTCTTGATCTCCGGCGCGAGTTGCATGTTTCTGGTCATGCGTTGTGTCTCCCGGTTCATCTCCTCGATTGCTTTCTTGCTGGCCTTCCGAGTAGGGCGAGCCTGTTGAGTCAAGCGTCTCCCTCCTTCATCATCTGTGATTCCAATGTCGCCATCGTCTGACGCGTTCAGCTCCATTTCCGAGTTCAGCAGCTTTTCCTGCTGGGCCCCTCGCTCAGCTTTGCGAGCTTCTTCGGCAGCTTCTCGCGCCAGGCGTTCTCGTCTCTTTCGTTCAACCAGCAATTGGAAGCGATCTGATTTGAGCGCCGGGAGGTCATTGTCGGAATCATCACTCTCGTCAATGCGCTCAGTGTTCTTCCTTGGTAAGGGGCGTATGGGTGAAGAAACAAAAAGCCCAGGGCTGGCGAGTCGGGTCCGTTCGTCCGCTTCCGAGTCATCCAATTGTGCATCAGCGGCAGCAGCACAGCGTCTCTGACGCCTCGGGGCTGTGGGAAGTTCTTCATCTTCGTCTTGGCCAGTCGGGCCCTCTCCGTCGTCGGTTTCGGCCTGGTCGCGCCCCAACATTGCTCTGACGCGGTCTCTCGCTGTGGCGGCCGCCGGCTCCGGGCTCTTCGTCCCATTTGTCACATCTTGAGCGCCTTTCATTCGTGATGCAAGCTTTCCTCGCGGCCGACTGATCACAGTCATTGCATCGTCTGACTCATCATCGTGTACTGGGTTCGGACTGCTGTTGTCATGGGCTCTGTGTTTACCGATTCCGTGGAGAAAGGATGGTCGTGTCGGATTGACTGTCAGCCCTCCTTCTTCGTCACTGCTCTCCACCGTCGCGAGAAGAGCCCTGATTTTGGAACGTGGCGTTAAAGGATCAGGCGAGCTGCTGCATGAGGAGGCCATGGCGGAGGCAAGGAACAGCGGCGACCCGCTGCGAAGATTCTGTAACGATGAAGAACGGGAGATTGATTAAAGAAGGTGATGGTTAATATATCTGTGCTATGCAGTTTGATCTGACATGTTCTGCATCTGGCCGACTAATAATGGACGGTTACGTTATGTCCAAGCTAGAGTGTTATGGTATGTAGAGGAAGAGAGAGGGAGCTCGGGACGCGTAACGCGATTCTGCGCGCGCGCGACGTGACGGCACCAGCGTCTTCAAACTTCAAAGAGCCCCTCATTCCAGTACGTACCTCCTAAAATGCTCATAAACCGCGTCGCCCTGCATCCTCTTGAGTCTTGAGTCTTGACTGCCTACTGTAGGTATCTCTTTAGTTCTTTGCAGGCCCTTGCATAAGAAGCGGCGATGTAGGTACATATGTGCATACATAGGTACTGCATAACTGCAGTCTGTAGGCCTTGTCTTGGAGAATTGACAGTACTCCGTACATAGAGACATAACTAGATGACTCAAATCATGAGATCTTTTGTTTCAACAACAAATCAAGGGCTCAAAACATCGGTCCCCTCAACACAGGCCACTTTTCTTCCCTTCAACAACAAGACAATAACAACCAAAGCGCGTTTTTTTCGCGCAATCCTTCTTCGATCCTAAAGATAGTCTTCCCATTCGGATCACAATGCCTTACTACACCGAGGAAGCCATTCAACGTGGCAACTGAAGCTATCAGTTTAGGTGTATTTGTGAGAACTGCTGTAGTCAAGTCGCACGACCTTGGGAAGGCTCAACGACAAAACCAATTCCGAAAGAGCATTGTCAGATGCGATGCATTGGAGAAAAGTCTGTGACACCCGTCAAGGTAGGTAATTATAGGGACATCAGTCCATGCATATGGCTTCACTACAAGGCAGACAAAATTTTGGAAGAGACACCGTCTTATTATTAGGCACCTCCGTGCAGATGCCTACATCTCTTGCTGTTTTCTATCTAGACTACGGTATACTCAAGCCCTGTTCCTTCGGCTCATTCTTCCGGAGTGAATGTCGGCGCTTTATCCAAATTTGCTTTAAAACAGCTTGTGCTCGAGAGTCATGTCGGACTCGGGCTCAAGACCGACGCAGGCACGGAAGATGTTGGTCAAAGCTGCACGCTGCTTGGCCAGAGCATTAACAACAGGAGTGCCGGGAGGGGTGAGAGGGGCCTTGAGCATGTAGCTGAGGACGCTGAGAACACTGTGGAAATGCTTGTAGTCGCCTTCGGATGTAGAGTCCTTCCACTGAATGCGAGTCATCATTTCGGCGAGCACGACGAGGTCGATGATCAGAGGAGAGGCAAGAAGAGAATCCTCGCAAATGTTGAACATCCTGTGCAAAAGTTAGATCGCATGAACACCTCGGAAGGGAAAGACTCGAAGAGAATGCTCTCGGGAGTGCTGTGACTTACGAAATGGTCTGGTGACCTCCAAGGAAAATCTCGGCATAGTACTCGTCGAGAGCACGCTTGTTGTCGGCAACCGCAGGCATGTACTTGATAACAACACAGTGATCAGGGTGCTCGCCCTTCTTGTACAGGACGGAATTGGCCTCGACCATGTCATCAACTACATTGGATTTGGAAATCTCTTTAGAGCGGAACTGCTTATGAGAGCTCAAGTTCTTTCCATCATTGTTACCCAGGTGATTGTAACTGGCAATAGAGGTCAATTTGATGCCGGCGCTGATCATGAAGTCAACAAGAGCAGACTTCATCTTCGTCTGGCCGGATTTGAAGTCATCTCCGCCAATGAAAGCGTTGTGCTTCTCGGCAAGCTGGATCGCACCAGGAACGAAGGTGTTCTGAGGAGATCCGTTGATGAAGGGAGTCTTCTCGAGAATACAGGCGACCGCGAACACGGTGGAGGGAGATACTTCTTCGTGGCCTTGCTCAATGGACTTGAGTAGGTTATCGGCAGTGTCGTTCACGCCAGTGATGATATCCGCATAACGTTCGGTATTTGCAGTCCACATGACGATGACCTTGTCCAGATTGTTCTTCGCCTTAAAGTCACGGATATCCTGACGAAGCTTCTCAACGTGAGCGTTGCAAGCCTTGGTGCCTTCAATGACATTATCCGCACGATCTTCCTGATTGGCAGCAATAAAATCAGGGTAATAGATGGAGGGAAGAGGCACAAAGTCGGCCATTTCCTTCTTGACAAGGGCTTTCAAGGTAGGCTCCAAAACTTGAGCGCGATCCATGGCCTGTGCTAGGTTCATCTTGCTAATGTCCCAGCCACCAATGACGAGGTCGTTGGGGTGAACCATTGGCAGCACCTTATGGAAGGGAATGTTGACGTCCCTGTTGGTTTTGGCCTCGGTTCCGAGCTTCATAGTAGAGGCCATGACAACGGATCCGTAGTAATTGGCTTCGCGTTGACCCTCCTTAGTGTCCCAGACAAGATTGCGGCGGTTGGCAATAATACCAGCGGTCACGGTGGTACCATTGTTACCACCCCAGCCTACCAACATCATGCCAACCTTGGGAACCTTGCGATCGACCTTGAAGGCGTACTGAGTCTCCTTAGGGGTAGCAACATAGTTTCCATTGCTATCGGTCTCAACACTGGTAGTGCGATACGTGTAATTGGAGATGATCTCAGCGTCGGTGTAGCTGACGTTGGGAGAATTGACGAGGAAGGTGCTACGAGATGCACCGGTAGCGGTGCTGATGTGAACCGCCCCGTTCGTGGAGCCCAAGACATCTTGCGCGTGGGGAGCCATAGTGACGAGTTGAATTGGTGACAGAGTTAGGCTTTGCAGTAAACAGTTATTGGTATTGCGAGATGAGTTTTCTACTGTCCAGCTTCTGCCTTTACTGGGTCTTGATCGAGTCCGATGCTCCCCCAGAGGCTGAGCAACGGGCTCCTGCGAACGGGTGGTGAGTCCTGCACGTGAAGAGTCAGCACAACACTCGTAATTCAAAGTGATAACACATCGCAAGTGTTCAGGTGCAGCAACTGGTTACTTACGAGTTGAGGAGATTTGAAAACGTCTTGGCAACTGTGTGATCGAGGTTCAATGCCTCGATCGGTCGAGTGGTTTTTTTTTTAAAAAAAGAAATTGAAGGTCTTGTAAAGGGCAGTTATGACCGAGCTATGAGAAGCGACGATGGAATTACAGAAAGACTGGAAAGAGTATTGGATTTGGGTCGTAGCTGAGTAGTTGATGCTAAGATGATGATGTTGTGAGAACTGGTCATGATTAGAGAGGGGGAAATAGGGGCTTCAGCGTAACTAGTCAGGACTCAGGCGAGCATCGGCCGGGAGGGCGGTGAGATGATAGTGCCGACTCCCGACTGTTGCCGCTTGTCGTGGGGCCTGCAGCGTCTGGTCGGCTAATGATTTGGAGCAGGGGGCTGTAAACAGCCGCCACAAGCCGCGATAGCGCGCGTCACAGAAGAACCGCACAAGCACAAGTCCGGACATTCACATATGATGGGACGCCGAGGTGCTTATCGTACCTTCATCGCGAGGGCCTAGTTAGTCTATGTACGCCTATTGGTAATAACTTTTGTGTTCGCCTGACCGCCAACAATTGACTCTGCCGAGCGAATTTACAATCCGTTCTGCCATTCTTTTTCCGGAGGTGGTCGGAACAGGCAAGGCACAAGAAAGTTATCGCACAAAAGAATGGGCGCAGCCGTCTGGCCACTCTGATGTGCTTTAATTACCCCCTTATACCCTGCGACACACCCCCTAGCTAACAGTGCGATAGGACTTTTAGCTACACAGAGCTACCCGCAGGCAATGCCTTCGCAGTTTATACTGCTGCAATCGAGGCGTGTGTTGGAGGCGTACATGTGAGGGGTTTCGAACGTGCGACTACCTCGCAAGTGGAAGTTTCAGGTTGTGGCTTTTTTGCCTTAACCTCCCGGGCTCATAACTATCGCACAAAAGAATGGGCGCAGCCGTCTGGCCACTCTGATGTGCTTTAATTACCCCTTTATACCCTGCGACAACTGTCGACTTGTCAAAGTCCCAATATATCGCACAAAAGAATCGTCTGGCCACTCTGATGTGCGGTGTATACCCCTATATACCCTGCGACACAACACAACGCCACCCATCCAGTCTTGCTGATAGAAGAATCAGAAACCTGTCGTAATACTCCGTAATGGCGATGCCATCTCTCTTCATACGCGGCAACCCGGAGCGGTCGGAAACTTGCCTGAATAAGTACAGCTGCATCAGGCTGACCTAAATCACCGCCCGCCTCTACCTCTGCCTCTGCCTCTGCCTCCTCTACCCCCGCCCCATCCTCCGCCTCTACCTCCATGTTGACGACCTTCTTGAACACCTTCATCTTCATCACCCCTGCCTCCACTGCCTTGGAATCTTGTCGGAGCCGGACCTTGCGTCTTTCTCTCCAGTCTTTCTTCTGCGGTGGAGTCCCACAGGTTCTTCAGCCCGAGCAACTCACAGAAAGCAGCAGTTTGAGGATTTGTATATTCGTCCGGCTGCTGCTGAACAATCTCAGGAGTCCCTGGCACGTACGGCGGAGCTGTAATCTCAAAGTTCTCAGGAATAGCCAGTTTGCACTTGGCAACGATATTCTCGTCCACCCAGGCCCGCTCGGCATCGATCAGCGGCGCGTAATGTTCCTCACCGAGATCCGGAGATATCTGTGCCGACCTGTCACCAAAGCTCAGAGTGTCGTGGAAGACGCGGGTGATGGCAAGCCATTCGGGGTCATAGTGTAGAGAATATCGACGACTTGCTTTATGACGACGAGTCTCCGGCAAGCCGGATGATTGGTAGGGTTTGATGAGGCATGTCTGGAGAAACTGTCGACCTCGCAGACATTTGTCCAGAGATAGGAAACGGACTTGTTTGTTCGTAATACCTGGTGGCACGGGCCGGCCGGGGGTTCGCTTCTGTGCATAATGGTGTTGTTGAGGTGGTGCAAATGATGCGGGCAACTGTGCTCGAAGATCGTCTGGAACTTGATTTGTTTCGTTTGTTTCGTTTGTGTTATTTGCGTCATTCTCGCTAGTTGCACCATTCATTTCTTGTAAGCCGCCTAGTCGTGATTCTGCGATCGCTTCCTCCTTTTCGTCGGCTGCCTTTGACATAGGCTCTGCCTTCTCCACCTGTTCTTCAAGACCATGTTGTAACTCTGCGGCGGTGTCTTCTTTTTTCTTTGTTGCCCTTGACGTATGCTCTGCGGTATTGTGCTGCTCGTGAACGCCGTTTTGGGATTCTGCGACTGACCCTCCCTTTTCGTCTGCTTCCTTTGTCGTAGGCTCCGCCGTCGCTGTCCCCTCCTGCTCCTCATCGTCCATGTCTAGGTCAATCTCATCAGGATTGGCCTCTTTCTCCAGCCCGTCCTGGCTGCCTGCAGTTTCGAGCAGTGCCGGTGAGGCAGTCGATGACGGATCCTGATACTTTTTTATGGCCGCGAATTTCGTGTGCAAGTGCGCGGAGAACCAGTAAGGCGGCCGAAGACGGTCCATGACGTACTCTGCGGCAACGCTTCCCAGCTGTTCCTTCTCAGAGTCTTCCCTGAAGAAGGGCTTCTTGCGGAACAGTTCTGCGGAGTCGCCATGCTTTTCTATGTGTCGTGGCCAGTCGTGACTAATGCCAACGTCTACCTGCGTCCGCATCAGGAGCAGCTTCCGCACATCCACCTCTCTGACGTGGTAGAACGACTTTACGTCATCTCTATTGAAAGGGAGCCGCTCGAGATGTGGTCTATTATAGTCGAAGCCCTTCCAGATGCCGGACATACCTGCTATACGGAGGGGCCCAAATCGCAAGACATTGGCGGCGCCCATGTAGTAAATATTGGGGGCAACCCAGCCTCCATAGTAGAGCTCCCAGAGATGCGAGCTTGCTTCGTGGTTGCCACCGACAAAGATTGTGAGATAAGGTGCCTTGCGTTTGCCGGAATAATAGTCTTTGAAGTCGCCCAGACGCCGGTACTTTACGGGACAGGACATGATGGTAAGATCCGCAGCATTGCGAACCGCCTGAGAGCGTGAGTCCAACAAGCACGGAAGAGGCTCCCAAGGAACAGAGGGGCAACCAGACGCTCACCTGAAAGTCCCCTCCAATAATGAGAATGTCCACATCATCCCAACCGCGATCTTTGCAGGCTTTGCCGACGGCATCATATATGGCATTAAGTGTCCCATGGCCCTGCAAACTATGTATCAGATTCTTTTCTAGTTTTGATTGACGGACATAATGGAGTGAGGAGACAAGCTTACGCAGCCCTCCACGGCTACGCGGACGCGGTTGGCCTTAAGGAGAGGGTTGGTGGTCATTTTTCTCTTCTTGTGAAGCCTGACCCCAGTGGAAAATTGCGAACGAGCATGGGATACGGTGCCCAGTTGGGCGTTGTAAAACGTGGTGCAGCTTGTGGTGGTTGCCCCGAAATTAGGCCAATTGCGCCGGAGCTCACTTGTTATTAATCGACGCTCGACAAATAGAAACATCCAGGCTCGCATGTGAGAGACAGACGTTCTTGATCAAGGCCTCGAAAGAAGTCGCGACACGTATGAAGTTTCAACAACTGCGTAAGTTGTCGACCAGACACTAGATCCCGGTCATTGACAGGGAGTTGCAGCCAATCGCGTCGCAGACTCGCAGTATGATGAGGGATACATAGGTCCTACTGCATAATTGTCGTAGTGCTACTCCGTAGAAGTGTGAGGATCGCTTCAACCACCGTCGCTGCTGGGTCACGTGTTAGACTGAAACGCGATACACATGGCACACAGAACGACAAGCCGTTATGTGTGGATCGCTCGTTTCAGTATAACACGTGACCCAGCAGCGACGGTGGTTGAAGCTGTTGAAAATATGAAGTATTTTCAGTCCATCTCCTTCACTCTGATTGGCCAAATCGACTAGCAGTGAATACTCACTGACAACGCAGCGTGTACACCGATTCCTCGCTGTGCACGCAGACCTACCTACATCGACGCAGATTTCCCTGCACCGGTTGCAGGATACCCTGTACCAGTGAGACCTACCCTGTAGCACTGGTGGAACGTGGTTACCCGGGAGGAATGGATGATTCACGGTTTTTCTGGATAATGATGGAGATTGGAAGAGTCTCAGGATAATTGAAATGATCGTCTGTGTCAGGGGAATTTATTCATGTACTATAGATAGAATGGGCACAAGCCAAACGTCCTGTGTTCGGGTCGCGAGTTCACGGTTTGTGTGGCCGCGAGTCCATCTTGTACTTGAGCAAAAAAACGCACACGTCGGCAGCTCTGGTTTATGTGGTCGTGAGTCCATTTTTTTGTTTTCCCATACAAATGAATTTTGCGGAAAATAGAATGGTGCACACGACAGCTGGTGCCAAGTGACGATGCGGTGCAAACCAGCCACTGAGACTCACTACCTCAGTTGACTGAGTAACTAGAATCACTGTACTCCCGCGCACGCCATCTGGCACCAACCGCTGTCCTGGTTGGCAATCCCACTGAGACTCACTACACTCACTACCTCAGTTGGCGTACCCACCTGGAGCCCCTGTATTTTCAAAACTTCTATCAACAAGGGGTGTTTAAGGTGTGAAAGAGGTCAGGAATGGGTGGAACGAGCCAAAACAATTGTGTCGCGATGAGTTGGATGAGATACTGCGTGAGGAATTGGGTGGAATGGACCAAAAAAATTCTGTGCCGATTACCCCGATATAACGATGTTTCAAGCAAAAAAATTAAAAATTTATCGGCCAGGCGGAGTTTATCGTTATTTGTATGGGGTTAACTAACTAACGTTAGTTACAGAAAATGAGGCCCAAAATTATCGAAAAGGTGGAATTATCGTCTTGTGGCGAATCGTTATATTGGGGTTCGACTGTACCGTACCTACGTAGGTCTTTCTCTAAGATTCCTGCCCTGCGCCGAATTAGGCTCGACGCCGGTTTTGATTCTTGAGTACATACCTAGGTAGGCCTTCTATCAGGGACGATCGTCGATGAGGCGTTTATAAGTAGCGATCTCTTCGAGCGATAGTCTTTCTGCGACGGGCCACACGAGCCATCTCTATGATATGCGCGGGCAAAAGCGCTTACTCGTCTAGCTCCACGTAGATCCTTCTGACAATCTTACTTTTTCCTTGCTTTTTCTTTGTGCGTCTTGCTTGCGTGTGATACGTTCAAACCGTCCTGTGTATTCCTACGACCTACCTACATACCTGGTGCCTATTCCGACGAGTCCTTGTCACTTGAGTATGTATGTACGGAGTATGCGCTGACGTAAAAGGGGTGATATCACTTCGAGGTAGTCCGTACTCCGTACCTAGTGGGTGCGACTTTCGAGAACAGTGAGCCCTTCTCAGGTTGCACCCACGAGTAGATAGCAAAATCGGCACGCAGCGTCATTTTCATTTATTCACCCCTTCTCCTCTGCGGATCCGGCTGTCCAAGACTCAAGTGTCTACATAGTGAAACGGGGGGGCGACGCAGCGAGACCCTAGGAAAAACGAACAACATCTTATCGACTAGTTACCTAGGTACATAATCAACTTGAACATAGTTAGGTACCTAGAGTCATCACTGCTCACTAGGTAGCCGCTCCTCCGTCACCTGTGACCTGTGCAATAGTTTCCTAGTTTCCTAGTTTCCTTCGAGGCACCGAATCTTGAGACAATTCTCTCTTACATCGACGATGGGCAGTTCCAGCAACCACAGGCGACACCATTGACATTCCCCACGCCCGCGCTAGAGATGATAAGATCTCAGATGCGCGTGAGAGAGGACTCCCGAGAGCGATGATGCAGGCAATATGGACGTGCGCTTCGCAAAAAGAAAGATGAGCAGAAAAAAATTGCAGCCTATTCAATACCGTATACGATTCAGATAGGGTGACAATCTGTCAACGGCAATTCCAAAGCAGCGGTGGCCGGGAAGGACTTGGTCAGGTCTCTTCTGGCTTTTGAGCATATACGACAAACCTGGGAATTCCATGAGCTGATGGTCCAAGTACACAACAGAAAGACGACAAAGAAAGCAGAAGATACTCACATCTCTCTAAAAAAGTGCATACTCGGATCCTGCACGTCCCTTCTCGCACCCTCCTCTAGAGCCTCAGCCTCCTTCTCATCCCCCACAGCCAGTCTCAAAGTCTTACCCAGACTATCCACCACGGCAACTTCATTCTTGACATTCAGTCGGCCCATCTGCTTCAACCGCGCATCCTTGGCCCAGGGATTGGTCGGGATACCGAAGCGCGTCTCCGTCACGTTCGTAAATCCCGCATCGCGCATCCAGCCCACGTACTTTGTCGGCTTTAAGAAGTCGCGGCCTACCCGCCGGGCCCCCTCAACGACCGACGACATCCATTTCCCAAGCGCAGTCCCTTGGAGGGGTCTGTCCACCGGCAGGTAGACATGGTTTGGGTCGTAGAACTCAATCCAGCCCCCCGGGCGGAGCAGCTCAAAGGCACGCCCGAGGACCTCGGGCGTGGAGTCGAAGCAGGTGACCGTGTAGCGTAGATGGATGTAGTCGTAGTCGCCGCCGTACTGGGCCGGCCACGCATCCTTTTCGAAGTCCTGCAGCACGAAGTTCACATTGGGTAGTGAATGGGGACGTTGAAAGGCCGAGATGTCTGTTCCGGTGACGTGACAGGATGGGTTTGCGGTTGCTGAAGACGGGCGGGTAGTGTTAGTCGGGTTGAACGTAGTGACTTGTGTACACATACGTACAGCCAGCAGCCCATACTGAAGCTAAATATGTAGAGTATGTATGGGAAAGCATATTGCAGCGCTGCGTCGAGGTAAAAAGCCGAGACCGGACAAGTGAAGTTTGAACATGTACCCACCGTATTCAAGCGCCCATATCCCCGTCCCTGTCGCGACCTCCAGCACCCGACGCGGATTACATACTGGCGCACGACCCAACTTTCCATCCATTGCTAGCAAATATAACTCGTGCTGGGAGTCTATTTGTGTCTCGGCCGAGGTTAGACAACGTTCTGCACCACCGACGCCGTCTTGTCCCCGCAGGGAAGAGGTCCGGGAAGGATGAACTCATGGAGGGGGTATGCTCCATAACGCACCTAGACGCTCTTGCTCGTCCTATGTGCGGGTGTGTTAGTATGGCCTTACTCATCAACATACATGAGGTAATTCAAGGAACGGTGGTGGTGAGGGGCAAGGGCAAGACGGCAAGTAATTTGTGTATGCACTTACGATATCGACGGGGAGAAGATATCCCTTTCCACCGCCTGCTCATTGTTCGTCAGCTCATCGCATAGGATGTAGTAACGTGTTACGTCACGGTTGCCGGGCTTCGTGTTTTGCGTTTCTCTCCTTCTTCTGCCGTTTTTTTTTTTCGATGAACGATGAAAAAGCGTACCTTGCCTTTGCTTGAGTTCAGGTTTACCATGTACGGCACCGTTGGTACTGGAGACGCCACTAGGCTCCTCATCTTTCGTGTCAACAGTCTAGTTTCCATGGGTTTGAAATAGAGATATAGTCATGACAGAGGGAAAAAAAAGTCTCACTTCTTGGTAGTCTCAGCCGTTTCCGCAGCCTTAGAGTCAGGCTCAAAGTTTTGTCCGTAGAACATGTATCCCTGGTCTTTCAGCAAGGTGGGCATGATGAAACGTGGTGTGAAGATTTACGGAGACAGAATGGATGATGATACGTTCTGCTAAGAGAGGAGAGATTTGCAGACTTGGACTTCAAACTTGAGAGAGAGGTTGTGGATTTCTCACACCCAGCCTCTCTGGGGATGTGAGAACCATCATATCTATATATACATACACGAAAGCAGACGATACATGTTTGAGCATGTCCGTAATGGCTCTTACTTATCGCGCACTGCCTAAGATGCTGCTCTGACCAGTGATCCACCTCGATGATCTGCACCAGACGACCCTTGTGAAAGGTGCAGTCCAAGTCAGGCATGGAGGCTGGAGCCAATTGCATCGTTTTGATTTTTGTTTCATGAATTGACCGACCGGACTTTGATCCAAAATACCTTTTCCTAAGCCTGCGCCATCTGTTGATAAGACAGAAAATCCTTCACAGGCGGTAGGTATCCGCCGCTGCTCACGTAGATGAGCAGTCGACTGTGACGATGTGAGTTCGATAATCCAGGAGGATTTTTCTGCCTAGAGCATACCTAGTGCGGCCCTCTGTCGTTTGAGAATCCGTAAGTCCTCTCTGATACGCCTGGGTTGTGACCAAGAGTGCCACAAGGTTGGGAAGTCAGGCCGGAAGCTCTCTGCTAAGACGACTGCCTAATAAGCTTCTTTGGGCCCATTACCGCTTTCTTCGCCTTCCAGGATGAAGAGGAAAGGTCAGCGGGAAGAGCGCTCCGCTGGCATCCGAGTATGCCGTAGGTATCATGTATGTTTCGACGTGACATAGCGCTACCAGCCAGGCCCACGACTGCTCCGTGGTGAGCGGGATAATAGGAAACTATTCGTGTCCATGTCGCATGTGCACGGGTTCCCACAATGAATACGCCGCTGACAGAACAGATCCGGGCCCTCAAAGAATAACATGATGCCGGCGAATTAAGTCTAGCTTTTTATCATGCAAACAAATGTACGATAAAGATCATATTTGTTTATTATAGGGCAACACTACCCCTGTCAGATTATTGGGAGAAGCAAAGAGGTGTTTTTTGTATTGACTTGAGTGATAATTGTTGTTGTCTTGTCACTGACGTGTGCTTGTCTTGTCTAGTTAAGTACAACATTGGGCAATGTGGCCTCTAAGAGATACTGATGTACCGGTATACTCTCGGCTAAGGTCGGCTATTACCTCGACGCTGACGCCGCATTACCGAATATCCGACACCACCACGCTTCATGCAATCTGTACATAGGAACGTTCTGCGAGTCTGCGACAGAGCGTGGTGTACAAATTGGCATCATTATATGTATGACGTCAAGCACGTGGCGTAGTCATTGATTAGGTATCTGTGGAATATGTCCCTGCAAAAAAAGCGAAAACTCAATGCACAACTGAGCCACGCAGAGTGAGAGGGATGCATCAATCTTCCATCTCTAATAGACGTCCAACCCACAGAGTGAAGAGCAGGACGTATATGCTGAAATGGGACACGCAATAGTCACGGACTCAAGGTCCGGACCGGTCCTAATAAGTGCAGAATCAAAACCCGACCCGCGAAGCATTGCAAGTAATCCAAAAGCTACTCAATGATGAGTAACGTGTAGTTCGTCATTGATTGCGCATGTTCGCAATAATGTTGACCAAGCCCGATCAGTCGGGCACCCATGGATATCAAACAGTAACAGTTAAGTTGCTTCCAGGCATCACTTCATATTCGTATTCGCCCTGAAGTGCTTGCATTAGGATGCGTGCTCAAAAAGCTGCGTTCATGGCAGGTGGTGATGAGAAAGCGGCTTACTGGTCCAAGCCCAAGTAGTCGGAAGCTGCTAAGAGTTCAAGGCACAGCTCGACGGGAATGTCCATGTCCGGAACGTCGTCGCTGTTTCGATAGCGGTACCAATAATGGAAGTACTCCACCACCTTGTCGAGAACCATGCCACTGTCTCGGAGTGAGAGGCGAAAGAAGAGAAATGTCAGCTGCCAGTTCGGACAAAACGACAGCAGCACCATAAGACGCGGTCACCAAGCACGCCAATCAACGAGCCGACGTCACAAGGCTTCGCCATGGTCAGTTCAAGTGTAGTTGGAACAATCAAGCAGCCCGGCCAGCTCAAACTAGAGCAGCGTTCTGTCATGGCATGCGAGAGAAACTCGATGCAGCGCTGAATTTTGTCTTCATTCCTCGTGGGCCCACGTGTATTGTGTATTGTGTCTTTCCGTGACTGAGTGCATCAAGAACGATCACTCGACACGAATTCAAGCTCGAACACGAGTAGCTTACCTCATTTCTTGAAACACGCAGCGTGCGTTTTTTGCTTCAGAAAACTGGCCTGCACCGAGTGTGAGTAGAAATCGAACTTTCAGCCATAGTTGGAAGACAGCAAAGCAAAGCATCGGAACGCAATGCAAATCAGGATGCCGAAGTTTCACGCACTCCTCGCGTCCAGCATGTATTTGATGACGGGGCTAACCAGGGCCGCCTCGCGCAAGACCTCAAATTCGAAGCCATCGCCGGAGACAAGAGTGACGGTCTTGCTTGGCGTCTGCAGCATCGCCATGTCGTTACGCAAAGCGAGAGGCTGGTTGGCTGTGCGGGCTGTCGAAACACAGAGAGTGGAAACGAGGGAAGAAATTGGAAGAGGAGAGTCGTGTTGAATTTTTTTCATTGTTTGAGAAATGGGCTGCACGGACGAATACGGAGCACATACCTACCTATGTACCTAGGTATGTACCTAGGTATGTACCTAGTGCTTCGCCACGGCCTGGCGCGGGTTTACATGGCGCAGTGTGGCGCAGGTCGCACAAGGGCGCCGTCCGTACTCCGTAACAACAACAAGCATCACTCAAGTCAATACAAACAACACCTCATTTGCTTCTCCCAATAATCTGACAACACTCTTGTGACTTGTTGACTTCTTGTTCCTTCCGTCATTTCCTGTGTGATTACTCCGTACGGAGTACTCCATACCACTCCATACATGTCATTTCATTCATTCCTGTATGTACACACTTAGCTTCGAAGTGTGTATTGTATCTAACTAGTTTCGAGTGGTTTTTGTAAACCATCTAAGCTGTCTGTCTTTGTTCCTCACTGGCGTCATTCGTGGAGGAAAGCCACTCCCGCGATCTCTTCACACTCATTCGTCACTCAGCACAGCCAAGTCGTTGCTGTTGCTATGTTTAGAACCAACGCCGCAGACAGCAGCACGTCCCGCTTGCTTGTCAATACCCCGTGGCCCACGCAGCATCAAGATTTAACGAGGCGGGCGGTGGGCGCGTTGCTGGGCCAACTTCCCACTTGGGTGGCTCGGCTTGCACCCACCCAATCCCCTCCCCCCCACGTCAGGCCGCCATGGCACTTTGTTGCCCTGCCGAGTGAGATGCGAAACAGAAACAAGGAAGCACAAAGACTCATCAAAAAGCCATCCTAACGTGAAATCTGTCCGCCCCTCCCTCTCCGACACCAACTACTAGTGCCATCATCACTACGAGCATCCTGATCAACACACACGACCGCGTGAACTCAGAAATCCGTACCGCGACGACCCAAAGAAAAGAAAAGGGCAGAGCATTGGCTAAGTTGAGGCGTTTCTTTACGACATCACGCCCACGACCCATTCTTTCTGCCAGCTGGCAAGCAACCGGTGGACAGCTGTGACGGCCAGACGTGGAATTGGAGCTGGGCTTGCTCTCGATAAACGTTTTCTCTCTTCCCGCCGTTTTATGGTCATCCCCCACCGCCTCTTCAAGCTCAACTTGGCTGCTTCGCAAGCATATACCGCGCCATGGCCTCTTCTTCGCAATATCGCAACTCATACTACACATCAAGCAGCCATGAACCGTCGCGCCGCCAGCCGTCGCGCCGCCAGCAGCGCACGCGCTCAAGCCATGGAACTGTCAGTACCACACTGAGCTCGTCGTCTGGTCGGGAATCTTATGCGACACATGTCACCGAAGCACCGGCCTACTCTAAAAAGATTGTGGTGGTTGGAGATGGTGGCTGCGGCAAGACTTGTTTGTTGATAAGCTACAGTCAAGGCTACTTTCCAGAGGTATGTGACGAACAGAATTCTCCCTGACTCACAGCGTTGGCTGAATAACAGTCCCCTTTCCCTCCAAAGCCAGCTAACAATAGCTAGAAATATGTCCCGACTGTGTTTGAAAACTACATCACGTACCCCACACATAGCCCAACCGGAAAGACTGTCGAGCTGGCCTTGTGGGACACGGCCGGTCAAGAAGAATACGACCGTTTGCGGCCGCTGTCCTATCCAGAGACTGACTTGATCTTCGTCTGCTTTGCCATTGACTGTCCCAACTCACTGGATAATGTGCTAGACAAGGTAGGTTTCTGGGATCCACACCGTCGCACTTCCGTTAACCTGGGCCGAGTAAGCTGACATTCTTTCCACCAGTGGTATCCCGAAGTCCTTCACTTTTGTCCCTATACCCCTCTCATCTTGGTCGGCCTCAAGTCAGATTTGCGCTACAAGCAGACGTGTATCGAGATGCTCAAGACCCAGGGTCTCACACCAGTCACTACCGAACAAGGACTTGCCGTTGCCGACAAGATGGACGCTCAGTACATGGAATGCAGCAGTAAAGAGATGCTCGGTGTCGACGAGATTTTCGAGCGCGCTATTCTGACCGTCGTTGCCAACGACAGGGCGAATCAAGACGCAATGACCGGCAACTCGGGCGGTGATGGAAGGTCGGCCATTCCTGGATTGAAGCTCCCTAAGAGGAAGAAGAGACGGTGCCAGATTCTGTAAATGGCTCGAAACGTTCGAGAAGAGAGCATGTATCTCGCCGTGCTCGAGAGTCCGGTCACGATCAACGGGGTTTTTTGCGCATACGGAATTGTAATGACCATGGCATGAGATCTCATCGCATTACTTAAAGGCTTTTGATTTAATTTTTCTTCTTGTGAATTTCTTTGCGATTTCTACTTTTTTTTGTCACTCTTCTTTTTTTCTCATGATTGCGCTTATTACGAACAACACATTCGTCCTTCTTTTTGCTTTGCAGAGGGAGACACATGGCATAATGGTGGGCAGGACAGGCATCTTAGGGGCCAAATTCTTGCTGCTGCTCCGCGAGCATCACAGGCACAAACGAAGTCTAGAAACGACGGACGACGTAAGACGGAAAAGGTACAAAGGACAGGACCGAGAGGGAGAATGGAGGATGATTGCAGTCCTGTAGGCTTATATGACGGTCAATCGGTCAGGGTTGGAAAATAGGGTATATTTCTTCCATGTTCTTTGACGTAAGTTTCTCTGATCGTTGTATATTGCCATGGCCTTGAAATGCGTTTTGATATGTACCATGAATGGCCTGTTTGGGCGTTTTGCTTTGCATTCTATTTTCATAGCTCGCACATTGAGCAAAATAGATAGAAGCCGTCTTATGCATGCAGTCGGTTGCTCATTTGCTCGGTCGACTCGATCTTGGTGATATCGCGATGTGTATAAGCGGAAGCGTCCCATTTGCGCGTCGCTTTGTACTCGGATGGGTGGACGTTGAGTTGATTGAGCACGATGAATGAGGTCTTTCGCTGATAGGTAGGTCGTCCGCCCACTCCGTTGTTGAGTCCCAGTGATGTCGTGATTTGCACAAGCGCGTATGCGTACTGTATTGACGCATCCACCCTATTGCTCTCCTGAATTGAGCATGCATCTCAATACCACTCATTACGTCACTCATGACTTTCTTCCCTTTTCACATGTTCCACCTCTTCCTCCTGCTTCTCAGGGATCTTCTCATCCCCTTCATCCTTGGCCATGACGTTTTCAAACTGCGACCAGAGCGCCTCGACTGACGAGAAGTCATTGCCCATCTAGTTTCTTATTAGCGCGACATTTGCCTACCCATTTTTCGACGCACGGGATCTTTTTGCCATGGATTCTTATTTTTTCGGCAAGACATGGGGACGCGCGTTTACCTTGATGACTTCCTCGAGCGAGCGGTTCAATTTGTTGATATTACCGAGAATGTGTTCAAAGCTCTATATATCCCTGTTAGTTTTGTTCAGTCTTCGTTTTTCTAGTTTCATGTTGGGCTCTACTTGAGCGCATGTTGAGGCGGCGCGCTTCCATACTCGTACCATTATGGAGGGGACGGAGACGAACCAGGGCGATGTCAGAGATGATTGCTTCACGCTGCAACTCAAAGTATGTTTTTTCGGTGTCTGAATCTGCTATTCGCTGGCGCTTAGCCATTGCGACGGCGCGAGATGGGTATGCTCTCACGCAAAGAGCGCCCCGAAAAAAAAAAAAGAACTGGTTGCGGTTCTGGCGCGTGAGTTGATTTTCTGTGATGGTGTGTAGGTAGGTCTGGAATGTGGTGATGCCGAGGTCGAAATCTGGGAGTTGTGCAGCGCGCTGAGATGTGGGGTGGACTCGTGGAGTTGGTTTACGTCACATGTACGAGGTATACAAAGTACACGTGCTTGAAAAGATCCAACGCCGCCCGACTAGGTGTCTGCGCTTAAAAGTTACAAGTGGAATAAGCATTTACGTGTCAGACTTGTTTACTTGTTGACGCAGCCGGATATGCAAGAACATATCCATACATCACAGCCAGCCAGTATATACAAAGTACGAGTACAAAAAGCCCCCGATTAATAGTGGTATGTATGAACTTTTGATTCTTTCCTAGACAGCCCCGCCATGCAATGATGAAATCAAGCCCATAAAGCAGTTGTCTTCTTCTGCCGTCGAGTCATTATGAGAAGAACATAACACGTTTCTTCAGGATACTTGTTTCGTTTTCTGCTAGATCAAAAGTGTGTGCGAGTTATCGTTTGCGAAACAAATTAGATTGTACATGTCATGCGTCGTTTTCCACAGCCCACGTGACTTTGAGGTGTATGATACAGTTGTAATCTTATCTTTGATGTGTCAAAGAAGGTAATATGTATGAGTGCTTGTTTGTCGGTAAAAGCGTAGAAAAGGGCCTTTTTCTAAGGGCAAGAAACATTTTCGTCGTGAAAGGGAGAGAGGAGATGCACAATGGTGAAGGACCGTAGCCATTCTAGGCATTCTTGACTACGCCTACCTTGGCGGCGCGCAAGACACGGCCATTGAGCTTGAAGCCCTTTTGTTGCACGTGGAAGACATGGTTGTCTTCCTTATCGGGCTGGGGTGCCATAAACGTAGCCTCGTGCTCGTTGGGGTTGAATTTGTCGCCCTCGGGGCACAGACGTTCCAAGCCGTGCTTGGCCAGCGTTTGCATGAGGATGCCCTCAGTCATCTTAAGACCGTCGTACAGGTTAACGAGATCCTTGGCGGCCTCGTCCTGGGACGCAAGCTTTTCTGCAGGGACCATTGTTAGGGCGCGGTCCAAATTATCGACGCTCTCGACGAGGTCCTTTGCGAAGTTTTGAATAGCGAATTCTCGGGCCGTCTTGACTTCGCGCTGAGTGCGGTCCTGCAAGTTGCGGAAATCGGCGACAGTGCGCATGCACTTGTCCTGTGGCGGAGAGAAGAAGTCAATGATGGGTTCCGGAGAAGAAGTAGTCATAGCTTTCTGGAGCTTGCGGGCCTGTAAGTTTTCAACGAACCTTCCAATCCCGGATCTCAGCTTCTTTGGTCTCGAGCTGTTTCTTCAACTCAGCAAGGGCATCAGGCTCTCCAGCACCCTCTTCCGCCTCGGTCTTCTCAGCCGTCTCAGCCTTTTCAGCTTTCTCGCCCTCGACCGGGGTCTCCTTGGCGTCGCTGTACCACCGGACGAGGCCAGGCTGTATTTGCTGTGTGATTCGTAATGACCAGGCAGCAGGGACGTTGTGAAAGGGAGTGCGCAGCGTGGACTGATTGGCGGCAATGCGAGTGGCTGAGCGCAAAGCCCGGGACGAGGTTGAAAAAGCCTGACGCAACATGGTGATATGAACTATGATGGCGCTGTGAGAACGTGGAGGATTCAGTGAGTGAGTGCGGCAGTGAAATATCGGCGTCGCGGAGTCAGAGACTTTTTACTTTGATGCCAAAGTTCGATGAGGCGGCGAGGCGGACTAACGACGGACCGGTGCGGCCAGCGGTCGGCAGTTGCAGGCTTCAGCTCTCAGCTGACAGCTATGTACTGCGCAGTGGCAACCCCGGTGGATCAGCAGCGCGAGGCTGCCGTAATAACGGATGCAGCCTGGACGCATGTGGGCTCTGTCTGGACTCTGGAGCTCCACGTCCAACTTCGAGCAATCGACTGCTTTACTTCGCCGCTTCGTTGCATCGACTTGTATATTCCTCACGAGCCTCCGAAACTTTCACGCGTAATCATTGAGGGCTGCCATCTCACACTAAGGTACAAAAACAAACACACGCCCAAAGACAAGCACACAGATTCCTCCGACATGGCGGCTGCCGACTCAAGCCGACTTCAAGAAGCCCAGAAGCTGGCCAAGACGGACCCGCGAAAGGCCGAGGCCATCTACAAAGACATCACTTCCAAGGCTCCTGCTGCCACATCTGATGCGGCAACGCGGGAGTATGAGTCGGCTCTGATTAGCTTGGGGGAACTGTATCGAGATGAGAAGTGAGTGGGCAGGCGGGCAGACACGGCGCCTGGTATATTCCGTGGCGTTTGGCGCTAAAAACAGCAATCATGTAGGAAGTCAAAAGAGTTGGTAGACCTTGTACGAGAGAGTCGATCAGTTTTTTCATCGTTTGCCAAAGCGAAATCATCGAAGCTGGGTACGTTTTATCCAGAAACACACACAGCATGACAGCAGTTGAACAGCAAGACACAAAAGAAGGAGAAGAAAAAGAATGTAAAGGAATCACGGCAACTGACCCGTGTCTTCTTCAGTGCGGCAATTACTGGATCTCATCAAGGAGATTCCCAACAGTACCGAAACCGAAGTGTATATAACAAAGGACTGCATCGAATGGGCGACGGCCGAACGACGCGCCTTCCAGCGTCAGGATCTCGAGGTCCGCCTCGTGGCCCTGTACATGACCAAACAATCATACTACGAAGCGCTCACCCTCATCAATGGCCTTCTGCGTGAGCTGAAGCGTCTTGACGACAAGCTACGACTGGTGGAGGTGCAGCTTCTGGAGTCAAGAGTGTATCACGCCTTGGGCAATATTCCCAAAGCTCGCGCAGCTCTGACAACATCACGCACCAGCGCCGCAAGCGTCTACACCCCTCCGATGCTGCAAGCTAATCTCGATATGCAGAGTGGAAAGCTCCACGCTGAAGACAAGGACTTCAACATGGCGTTTTCGTACTTTATCGAGGCCCTAGATGGCTACCACAGTCTGGACGATAGCGCCAAAGCCCAGGCGGCGCTACAGTACATGCTCCTCTGCAAGATCATGCTCAATCTTGCAGACGACGTCAACCAGCTCATGGCCTCCAAGCAAGCCGTCAAGTATGCCGGCAAAAACCTCGAGGCCATGAAGGCTATTGCCCGGGCTCACTCCAACCGCTCTCTGGAGGAATATGAGCGCTCGCTCTCAACCTACCGTTACGAGCTGGGCAGTGATGTCTTTATCCGCAACCACCTCCGCCGGCTGTACGATGCCATGCTGGAGCAGAATCTTATTAAAGTCATTGAGCCCTTTTCCCGCGTCGAGATTGACCATATTGCCAAGATGGTCGGCCTCGACACCCAGCAGGTCGAGAGAAAGCTGTCGCAGATGATTCTCGACAAGGTCATTATCGGTGTGCTGGACCAAGGGGTAGGGTGCCTCATCATCTTTGACGAGACACAGCGGGATGAGTCGTATGACGCAGCCCTGTCGACGATTGACAAGCTGAGCAGCGTAGTGGATGTGCTGTATACGAACCAGGCGAGTATGCTAGAGTAATCTGGTGGGAGGTGGTGTTTGTACCGTATTCATGTAGATGGGGATATTAGAGGGGAAATGTCCTTGAATGATGTGCAGCTTTGACCGTGACTCTATCTTCCGAGTACGATGTCTTCTCCCGCCATGGGTCCTCGTCTACATGCGTTTTCAGGGGGATATGATGTGCAATGAAAGCCCCCTAGGCACCAAAACTTACTATGTGAGATATAGTACATCCAGATTAACTCTGTCGATCAATGCATTCTACGCAGGGCAACCAATCGATCAAAACGATCACTGCACAATAGAGGCATCTATCAACACATGTACAATCCATCCATCCACTTACCACTTAGAGCCAAAGAAGGGATTATAATTGCCCC
>SRPQ01000008.1:0-105185 GCA_018360075.1 Claviceps cyperi | reverse complement strand
TGATGGGGGAGGATTGGACCGATGAGCGCTGGCAACCTCTTCGTGCGTATTGATCATTCACGGTCCCTGTTTGGACCTCTGGGACTCACTTTTGTTCTTTCCGAATAACATGCGTTTTGTTTGTCGTTTCTGGTCATTCTCGCGATTCCCCTCCTTCGATAAAAGGAGAGACTGCCACTGACCAAGGCATCAGTGTCACATGATCGGAGGCACCAATGTGGTACGCGTGATGTACTCACGCACGCTCATTGGCTGCAGCCGTCGCAATATTGTAGGATAAATTTCACTACAGATATGTAAAAGGTTTCAGGAGAGTGCTCGAGAGTTGTAACTTGTGCTATCTCGCTGTACTAGTCCCTAAATGGACTAGCACTCTCGTTGCACGTGACATCATCTGATTTCCTCAACAAAACACGTCAATTCAGACATCATCTCACGTCAGTCCTGTCCATTGCAGATTGATTCCCTCTCCAAGTGTTTCTTCAGTCTCTAGCTGCATCTATCATCCAACTCCACCTACGAGAAGAATCAAGACCAAAGACAGAAAAACCAAGGCTGTCGATCCCCTTTTCTCGCAGACTTCCCCCCCTTTCCTCCCCCATCCACAGCTACACTCTCCCCCCTGCTATGCTCCGACTTGACTGGACTTGCATGAGTTCGGCCAGAGAAACACGGGGAATGTGAAAAGATGTTGAAGTTCTTCTTCTGTCCCCCAAAACGCCGGAAAGCACGCTTTTTCTCAAAAATTGTGGTGCCCTTCTTTGATAAGGGGTATCATAATAGAAAAGTCTCCTTGTTGGACCATGTGCTTTCGCCTCACGCAAATGCAGGTTTCCTGTCCCAATAGTGGTCTTTGTTGAAAGACGCCGCCGCTCCGTTTCCCAGTAAAACAAAAACATTCAAACGCGTTATTTTCGTTTCCCATTCAGGATGACGAGAAAATAGTCAAAATTTCTGAAGGAGGAATTGGAGAAAAAGAGAAAGAGTTTGAGTAAATAAAAAGTTAAGAGATAAAAAGTCATATGCCAGAAACCGCCCGTCCCTCACGCCCGTGTGGGGAGTATATCATGGTTTCGTTGAGAACCGTACGCCAGTGCATGAAAATGCCATGAAAAAGAAAACCATCGTAACATAGTGGTATACTTTGGTCAATGGAGAGGCTGTTGAATTCTCTCAACTCCATCGCTCAGCTGTAGCGCGCAATGCATTCCTGTTGTTCAAAGAACTCGGGCCAGCTTAGAACTTGAGCTCCTTGGGCTGCTCCCAGGTGAAGGACTGGTTGGTGCCAAAGTGACCGTTCTTGGCAGTCTGCAGGTAGATGGGACGGTCCAGGCTGAGCTCACGGACAATGACACCGGGTCGCAGATCAAAGTTCTTGCGAATGATCTCGACAAGCTCATCAGACGACTTGGTGGAGGTGCCGTAGGTGTCGACATAGATGGACAGGGGCTCAGCAACACCAATGGCATAGGACAGCTGAACGAGGGCTCGGCGAGCGAGACCGGCGTGGACGAGGGACTTGGCAATCCAGCGGCCAACGTAGGCGGCAGAACGATCGACCTTGGAGAAATCCTTGCCAGAGAAGGCACCACCGCCGTGGGCACCCCAGCCACCGTAGGTGTCGACAATGATCTTGCGTCCGGTCAAACCGGCGTCACCCTGGGGACCACCAATGATGAAAAGGCCAGAGGGTTGGATCTACAAAAAGATGGGTTAGCCTTGTTTCAACGGATTGCGCGGATGCTCGAGTAAATCTTGCTTACGTGGTAGATGGTCTTGTCGTCCAGATACTTTGCGGGAATAGAAGCCTTGATGATCTTCTCCAAGATTTCCTTGCGCAGCTGCTCAGTGGTGATGTCGGGAGAGTGCTGGGCAGAAACAACGACAGTGTGGACACGAAGGGGAACGACAGCGCCGTTGTCGTGCTTGTACTCGACGGTGACCTGGGTCTTGGTGTCAGGTCGGAGCCAGGGCAGAGTGCCATCGCGGCGGGCAGCAGACATGGCGGCGTTCAGCTTGTGGGCAAGCTGGAGAGTGAGGGGGAACAGCTCGGGGGTCTCGTCGGTAGCGTAGCCGAACATGATGCCCTGGTCACCGGCACCGAGGCGCTCGAGTGCCTCGTCGTAGTGCAGACCCTGGGCGATATCGGGGGATTGTTGCTCAATAGCGACGAGCAGGTTGAGGGTCTTGTAGTCGAAACCCTTGGACGAGTCATCGTAGCCAATGTCTCTGACGGCGTCGCGGACGACCTTTTGGTAGTCGAGCTTGGCCTTTGTGGTGATTTCACCGAAAACCATCACCATGCCGGTCTTGGTGGCAGTCTCGCAAGCAACCTTGGAGAGGGGGTCCTCCGCCAAGCAGGCGTCGAGGATGGCATCTGAGACCTGATCGGCGATCTTGTCGGGGTGGCCTTCACCGACAGACTCGGACTATGAAAGCATTAGCAGTTGTGCGCCGAGTGGACGATAATAGTTTGCTTTGGCCTTTTTATTTCCATCTTTTGAGAGGGTTTCGGAAATCGCTTGGTCTTACAGTGAAGAGGAAAGTGCCTTGAGGGGCAGCAGCTCCGTTGGTGCCGTTGGTGCCGTTGGTGCCGGACATTTTGTGTGGAAGATGAGAGAATTGGGGTGCAAAAACTGCTCCTCAGTAGGAAACGAACGGAAGAAAGCTGCGAGATTTCAAGACACGTTTGGAAGGTTGGGGCAGACTGTTGGGTGGATTGGTTAGCTTCCGTTGAGAGCTGGCGAGAAACCGCTCAATCAGAAGATCAAGCACAAGGGCTGTAGCCTGCAGGAGCGGACGCTGATGGAATGGACAGAGGCACGTACGACTGCGAGAAAAGCTCGTGATGGTTCAAAAAAAGGGGTTTTAGATGAGCAGAGAAAGAAAGGTTGAGAACTTGAGGGACGACAGTAAGAAGGGGGGGAGACAAAGGCGAAGAGGTTTTATGCCGATTATTTTTTCTGGATGGGTCGGCGACCAGGAAACCTTGTGTGCAAAAATGAGCATGGAGTTCGCAGCAAGTTGCTAGCGTAGCATGAGGGGGTACCACAGGCACGGGGCTGTGATTGGTCTTCTCGTGCAGGTTCTTCCGAAGACCGGGCTAACAGCAGTGAGCACGCAAGCTGACATCAGGGTTACGGGGTCAGGTACGGAGTACATGTACATACATACATACATACATACATACATGATACATATACAAACTTGCAACTTGCGGCAAGCGATGAGGGGTTGTGACTTGTGGCAGGTTGCGACGAACAGACGTAGGTACGTCGACGCTCCGGGAACGAGAAATTGCGCCATCTCGAGGCCCCTCTAGCCCCAGCGCCTCAGCCGGGGTTGCGGTCTCTAGACTCTAGACTCTTGACTCTCTCTATCGACGAATCCGCCGCAGATGGACAGATTCCTTGAGAATTTAGTACGCCTTTTATTAGTACGGCCAGTGCATGGATCCAAACGAGGAACGTGGTGGCCAGTGCTGCCCATGCAGACGTCGATGCCCTGATATGGCCCCGATGTGATACGACGTGGAGTTTTGCGATAGCCAGCCACTCCGTAGCTGTTACATACTGTGCATCGGCGGCTGCTACAGTGCTACTCCGTATTATACGCCGAGTCGCCGACTGCCGCCCGGAACCGCAGTTGGGGCTGGTGACAGAGCTGTGCTACAGCCTGCAGTGCCTAAGGAGTCAGCTGTAGTAGCTCAGCTGTAGCGCCTTGTCTCACGGGCTAAATATGTATAGCAACTCTCACTCCTGCCACTTCGTCGAAGCAGCGCAGAGCAGCAGCCTAAAAATGCTTTGGATGTTTGCTTTGTATTTTTCGTATGTGCATGTGTACATAGGGAGGTAGGTAGGTACACAGGTAAAATTGATTTAGTTGCGTATGTGCTCCGTTAGTCGGAGGGAGGTACTGCAGCAATCAGTGGCTGAACCCCACCATCAAGTTGCTTCCGCCATCTCACTGCGGAGAAAAAATCCCCAAACTGCAGAACCAGTACGAGCATCACACCGCGTTACCTCCCTCATCCAGTCCAGACTACATTGCATCAACCAAGCCAATCTAGGCAGCCGCAGCTTTCCATTCTCGCGACTACTTGAGCTCGCCATTGTGCGCGCGCAACTCCAGCCACCATCATGAGCAAGTTTGGTACCATGATCATGGGCCCCGCCGGGGCAGGCAAGGTACGAACCGAAAGCTACCAAGGCTTCAACACACAAATATAACACAAATACAGGCCCCAGCCCCCCCCCCGTCCTCCTCGATCAATGGAAAACCCTCGACGAGCATATCACGCACCATGAGATCTAACAAGAGACAAAACAAAACCAAGTAGTCCACCTTTTGCGCCGCCCTCATCACCCACCTCCAACTCAACCGCCGCTCCGCCTTCTACGTCAACCTCGACCCCGCCGCCGAAAGCTTCGAACACACCCCTGACCTAGACATCAAAGAACTCATCTCCCTCCGCGATGCCATGGAAGAAGTCGGTCTAGGCCCCAACGGCGGCCTCATCTACTGCTTCGAATTCCTCATGGAAAACCTCGACTGGCTCACCGAAGCCCTCGATAGCCTTACCGAGGAATACCTCATCATCTTCGACATGCCCGGCCAGATCGAGCTCTACACCCACGTGCCTATTCTGCCTAGCCTCGTCAATTACCTGTGTCAGCCTGGCGCGCTGGATATCCGCATGGCGGCAGTGTATCTCCTTGAGGCGACGTTTGTTGTTGACCGGGCGAAATTCTTTGCGGGGACGCTGAGTGCCATGAGTGCGATGCTGATGCTGGAGGTACCGCATATCAATGTGCTGTCGAAGATGGATCTTGTGAAAGACCAGGTGAAGAAGAAGGATTTGAAGCGGTTTTTGACTCCGGATGTGGGGTTGCTGGATGATGATCCTATGGAGAGACAGCGCGTGAGGCGCGTGACGGAGGGGCGGTCATCTGGTGCGCTGGGGGATGCTGATGCTGAGGATGATGAGTCGCGGCCGCCGGATGATAAAGCGCAGATTATGGGGGGGGGTAGTTTCCGGAGGTTGAATCGTGCGGTTGCGGGCTTGATTGAGAGCTTTAGCATGATTAATTACCTGAAGCTGGATGTGACCAACGAAGACAGCGTGGCGTCGATATTGAGTTATATTGACGACTGTGTGCAGTATCATGAGGCTCAGGATCCGAAGGAGCCGCATGATGAGGCGGAGGTTCCGGACGAGGAAGACTGATGGTTGCAAGTGCATCATCGTTATTCTTGGGCCTCTCTTGTTTTCTTCTTATTCCCCATCTCTCTTCTGTCCCTGTCTTTCGTCTTCTTCTTCTCTTTTCTGGATTTTTCTTCTTGTCTTTCGGGATGAGACACGGAAACAGACAATTACTAAGATCTATAGCATAGCGCGGCGTTTTGAGAAAAGAGACCTGAATGTATCCATGTATGTCTACAACCAACGAAATTCACTACGCTAAACCAAATACATGTCCAACACTATGTTCAATGAATGACATTAGCAGACCAGACACAGAACCCTTCTACTGTAACCGAGTATTTCACTGGATGGAAACGTGGGAACTTCCGCCGCCTGCGTGTTGCTAGATATTGTGCCTGAATGCCTATCCTCCTGCGGGCTGAACTTGTCCAAAAACTGATCCACAAACGAAAACTTCTCCCTCTCCCTCTCTGTGAGTATCTATGCAGTCATGAGTACCTACCTCGTACACCTCCGCAGCTACCACCTTGTATCCTCTCATAAATATCATCCCGTCATGTCAAACAAAAATGATGCGTTGCCCGACCCATCCCTCTCTTGTTCTATCCCCCCCCCCCCCTTCCATGCTCTTCTCATGTACGTATCGTGTAACTCAAAACAGTCCCAAAAAAGAAAAAACCCCGCCAAGATGATAAATAAGAAAAAAGCTTGTCATCTCTCCCCCTGATGCTCTACTCTCCTACAGTATAGTCATCTCTTCCATCTCCCCCATGCACTTCAGACCTCCCTCACCCCCAACTACTCCTCCCCCTCGTTCCCCTCCCCCTACTCCCATTCGCCTCATATCTCTCATACTCTTGCACCCAAAAGTCTCTCAACAAACCCAAATACCCAACCACCTTCCCCCCCACCACCGCCCCCTCCCTCAAACTCTCCCCCACGCCCCTATTCCACACCCACGCCACCACAAGCATCACTCCCGCCCAAAACACCGCCCGCAACACCAGCCGCGTCCACCACATCACCAGCCTGCGTATCCAGCTCATCACCATCACGATCCCGGCCAGCACGGCTAGCAGGACCATCATCCCCATTAGGCTTTGGTTTTCAAAGACTAGGTCTGTGAGTCGGTCGACTAGAGGCTGCACATGTGGTTGTACGGAGGCGAGGCCCCTGTGGAGATACCATGATAGTTGGCGCTTGTAGATCTGCAGAGGAGCGCGGGGGTTGAAGAGGTGTTGGCGGAGGGAGGCGGCCAGGTCGGGGGAGAGGAGTTCAGTGAGGAGGCGGGATGTTAACGATGCGGCCATTTTGTTTGTCCGGTGATGGAATTGTATGGTTTGAGTGTATTGGCGGTGTTTTGGCTTGGGGAGGTCGTTGTGTAATGGGCACCCGGGTTAGGGGAGTGGTTGTGCGATGCGGGATGCTTTTTTTTTTTTTTTTCCTTTTTTTTTTTTTTTCCAAGAATACGTATTTCTGTCTATTGGTCGACATGTATATGTTTGTATTCTACGAAAGCGCGATATATTTGCTTACTCTGTGCAATCATCAATCAGCAATATCGATTCGCGGCATATGAAATGTTTCATCGACTTGATGTCGACGCCACGTACAGCGCAATGAGATACGACAAGGCCAAAGCCCTGGACAGACGAATATTGTCTCGCTTAGCCTGGGGGCTTTTCTGCTTTGAAAGGTATGTGTGTATGTGTGTGTGCCTGTGTGTAGATGCAGCCCTCGTGGCATTATGCATCCAAGTAGGCAATATTACCAGCCGGATCTGACCGCGTCATGAAACCTCAGCATCGTCGCCCACGTCTACCTAGAAATCTCCATGCTCCCACCTCCCACCATTCCCCGGCATTTCGAACGTCCTTCGGGTATCGTTTCGCATGGCTTGGCCCTCACACCTAACGTGGATATGTTTGGAAACAGACACACCAGACAGAGCAAGTCGCCGCCCTTTGTCCCCGGCGCTATACACTTGGCCTGTGACGTGGCGCTCATGCTGTACTCCTCTATGCAGTGGAACATGGAATCTGAAGGCCCCTACGGGTCGGAAGAGGATTTGAGAGTCCGGAGGAGGAAGTTGGGCGAAGTGCGCGAGTGGATAGGGAGGCTGCCGCTGAATCTGCGAAGTGACGTGAACTTTACACCACAGACGTATTATCTCAGGTGCGCACAATACATGCTTAGCAAAGGAAGTTGTCTTGAAAAAGTGGAAAACTATGGGGAAACCCGAAATATAAACTTGAGGATCCCGAAGAGACATGGAAAGAACTTCACTGACAGAGGTTTTATGCAGCTCCTTTACAAATGAAGTCATCATCAGCATCCTCCGACCCCTTCCGCCTCTCACCGAGATCGAGCCCGGCACGACGGCCAAAACGCTCTGTCTCAGCTGCTGCAAAATCGACGCTGACAACATGGACTGCTTCGTCCGCACCTACTCCCTGCACGACTATACCATTCTCACCCTCTGTGGCGTCTACAACTCGATTCTCATACTCGTCTTCCACATGGCCGACCCGGCTGCCCAGCCTCTCTTCGCCGAGGCCTCGCGGCTGATCCTCGACACAAGCAACGATTTCCCCATGTCACGCTTCATCTTGCAGAGCATCAAGGCCATGTCCTGGCGGCTCAAGGTGCCGCTTCCAGCTGCAGCCCGCCCCTACTACGACAATCTGGGTAACGCGAAGGAGTCGCTCCGCCATGTGCCCATTTCGTTTGCGCTGCCGGCGCAGACTCAGGTCCAGAAGGTGTTGACGCATTCGTCGGCACAGAAAGGGAGGGCAGAGGACATGGGGACCTTATTGACCAAGTGGAGTGCCATGTCCATTGGGTGATTCTTTTTACTTTCTTTCTTCTCCAATAGAACCCGGAATTCACCGCGACTGAATACTCATCCCACGCCACTTTTGTTGTAAGATGAAGAGCTCGTAGAAGGGAACAGTGAATATCTACCTATTGCAGACACATGGGGGTGTGGAGATAACGCATGCGGCAGACGTCACACAACATGAAGGAAGGGTGTGATTCTGAAAAGCGTATCTGACGTGACACCGTAGTATAGCCCGTCTGGTTCCATGCAACGCTCCGATTGGCCTCATCTCACCCACTTCATGGCCTTGACACTTGTCAAGAGACTACCTGCATACATGTCGCTTTAAGTGTCGTGATCTCTGCCTGCCCTCGACTTCATCAGTCAGTCATCTCCAGTTCACAAGCCAGTGGAAGCCACGGCTCACGAGACAGTCGACATGCCGAAAGCGAGCAACGATCTTGAAAGTTGAGAAGCCGACGCAGTAGACTCTTCTTCTTCCTTTGGGAGGTCGAAATTGCTTCCAATCTCCATGGTACATGTCGGCCATGCTGTACAATGAAGTCATCTTGGACAAGACCGTGGGCAAGTCCAACCTGGCAACCTGAGCATCGCGATTCGCAATCGTTGACACCAAGCATGGTCCCGCCGTTCTATGCAGCACAGCACTCTCGATGATCGATCTGCATATAAATATTATAGTCGGGTCAGATCATGCAGGAGAGTGCAGAGAGATGTTTTGGTGTTCAATGTACGTACGCGAGAGTCTGGCCCCTGGAACTTCAAGGAAGTTATGATACGATTTTGTCGGGAAATTTAAACAAGAAGTGAAGGAGGCAAAGCGGTATAGGAGGGGAGGTCCGAGGAAATGCAGTAAGTGTCAGAGGGGGTTCGGGGACTGAGAGCGAAGGGGTTAGATGTTCAACACTCAAGTATCATGAGTTGAGTGATAAGACGGGCGACAAGGTATTCTGAATTACGTGTCATGAATTATTCTCAATCAATTTGAAGAAGCCGTACGGCGTACACTAAAATCATTGGTCTATCCGCTAGCTCGGCAAAGAATATACAATCTTTTGACATCCAACTTACAAGAAACGAAACACCGTGATGTCAAACCTTGATAACATGGCACCTTTTCTCTCTCCGAAATCCTTCCCAGTTAAACATTGCTTTGACAGTCCAACTTTCTATTCCCTTATGATATTCATCGCTCATGTGCAGTACATGCCCCGACACAAATCCAAAACTCCATACAAAAGAAATGTCTATCCCTTCTAGCGCTTACACGAAACCGCCCTATCATCCAAATTATAACCACAGCGGCGGACAATCCGATGTGCCGCCTTGCAAAGGCTATCGCGCTCCGCCTAGGACAGCGAGATAAGCCATTCCGAATTCTTCACCGTGTCCTTGACAATTTCCACACGCTCGACATTGAGCTTGCGCCGAAGTTTCTTGTCCGTAGCAAGCGTCTGCATAAAGGTCTTGAGATCCTTCCTCACACCCTTTTCGATACGAGTGGGCATCATCACTCGAATTATCCGAGTTTCGTGGCTCTGGCGCGGAAGTGATTTGCTATACTGCGAGCTGATGACTTGAAGGAAGCCACCCTCAACATGACGGCATTTTAGAACATGAATCGGGTGTCGGTCATCCTGCCTGGTTACCAGGACAAGAGCGTACGACTCCTCGTCGGTTGAGGTTGGCGGTGAATATTCTATCTCTGCTTGAGTAATTTCGATGGACTTGACCATGTGGAAGATTCTTTTGGCGCTGGCGAGGCAGTCAAGTGCCATCACTGCCGTGGAGGAGAGCTGTTTCTCAGACATGGCGAAAAGGATGATTTTTTTTTCCTTTTTTTTTTTGTCTTGCTTAATAACTACTTTTTCAGCTTGATGAATTTGTTAATTGTTTTGCTACGCCGACTTAGTTATCGTTTTGACGAGAACGGGGGGGCTGATAATGTTCCAGGAATGGAAGTACTCGGTATTGAGACGGGCAACGAAAGTGGGCTTCAATCAAAAACATACCTATGACGAATTTTCTTCCGTGCGATTCTCGCTTTTTTCTTCTTCGAATATTTGATGGAGCCGTTGATGGAATGGACTCAAAGTATGATGAGTATAGAGCTGAAAAAGGCGAATGACGATATTTGTGCTCCTTTCAGAACAAATGACAATACTGTTGACGTGGTTGACAGTTGATGGTACAAATGATAGGGTACAAGTAGTGCAAGATTTTGATGATTTGGTATGAGTCTGAAGTGCAGGTGCGTTTGTGAATGATGAGTTTTGAGAGGCAAGGGAAGGAGAGTACACCGTACACCGGGTCGTGCTTTTATAAGTGGCAAAGTGCCCTAACACATGAACCCACTGAATCCGATGTTCTACGAACCGGTCTTTCAGTTTCTAGCTTCCAACAACCTATCGGAACTAACTCTGCGTATCCATGCATGCCACGTACAGCTTGGCAGCTTGGTCCAAAAACTCTTTTGGCTCCGGTCGTCTCGTACGAGTCCCGGACTCTCGGAGTAGGTACCTTCACTTCAACCTTGTATGAGGTTACCGACTTTTTACATTACGAAGCAGGTTTTTCTTTCTTATTCTATACCAGCGTTGACCTTCCGAGTCCAGAAAGCTAACACAGGAATATGAACGCCCCTTTCATCTTCTCTTGTCGTCTTCCGTTGCAGTCGGTGGTGACTGACGACCACCAGCCAAACATACCATCTTTTTTTGTAATTGCCGGCCTACATCAAACTCCCCATCTCAGCAAGCCAAAGTGAAATGAACCCCCCTTTCGTGTCGTTTCGTAGTCTTTCAACGAAGTTGGTCGTGACTGCTGATGACTTTGACTGCGTTTGAGCCGTGAGCAGGTTTCAAGCCCCCAGAAGTTAACGTAAAACAAGCAGTGCCTCTAACAAATAGATGGGTGGGGAAGACCCAAAATAGGCAGTAAGATCCTGTTAGGGCAACAACACAAGAACGAAGATCCACGGAGTGGACCAAAAGAACAGCAATCCTCACATGATCACAGCACGACCTCCCAGGTAGAAGGAAAGAACTGGGCTTGGTTGAATTGATATGCTCAAACGAAGAGGAAATAATCAAGGAATATGTATACATCATTACATCGAGGTTCGGCTCGCAGGAGGAAAGAGCAGCGAATATGTAGCAGGCGAGGTTGCCTCGCTTAATCTGTAGCGTCCACCACGGGTCAAAAGGAGGAAGGGAGTGGGCCAAGAATAGACCCTGTTGTCCTCCCTTATAATGCCGCCTTGTCGTAATTCGTCGCAGTCGAGTCTCGACGCTGGCTGGTGGCTGGTGGCTGGTGACCATCACCGAAGTCCGAGCTAGGCCTTCCTTCTTTGAAGTTCTGATCTTTCATGGCCAAAAGTCAACGTGAAAATGCCAGCTCTCTTACGTAGAAGTTGGCCGTGACTAATGACGTTCTCCTCTTTTGGGCCGTGTGCAAGATGCAAGCCCAAAAAGCTAGGTGAAATGATCAGTGCCCCATTTATGTCGCCTAAGGCCTCGACGTCTTAAGTAGAAGATATTGTGATACATGACCTCCATCGAGATAGGTCTTGATCCTTCGGATTCAGGTCAAGAAAGTTAGCCTCAAACCCCTGAAGTGGATATAGTGTTGTCTCATTCATCATGTCGCTATGTCGTCTCTCGTCGATGTCGGTGGTGACTGGTCCGAGTCGTCAATAGTCATCATCTCGCCCACCTCTCGTACAACGACCCACCCACTTTCTCAAGCTGATCAAGCCAAAACCTCGTTCGTATATCCTCAAGCGAGTCTAGGTAGAAGGCGGCTCGATTTTCATTTTCAAGGCCATCTGCGACATCCTGTTCGTACTGTTTGTAAAGAGCAGATGACTTCGTCTCCAGCTCATCGAGAACCGACACTTGCATGAGTAACGTCATCATTTCCGCGGCTTGCCAGACAGGTTGTACACTCAACGTCTGCAGTCCGGTTCTGTCCGGCGCGCTGGTTGGTGTCCTCGTAGGGGCAGGTTTACTTTTCTCGTCGATCCTCAATTGTTTACTTTTGTGGGCACGTTGCTTGCTTTTGAGAAATGGAAGACTCCGCCGATGAGGCATGAGGTTTCTGAAATTGACTATCTGGTCCGAATCGTAGCCACTAGTGACTTTGTTCTGAGAGTTTCCAAGACATTCGGTCAAAGTAGACTTTGTCCTATTAGCGCGTTTTCTGCCGGATCGAGAGGATTCTTCGTCCACATTGACAGTGCTTATTCGGCCGGTAGCTAGCGAGACAGATCTAGTCAAGTATCTATGGCGCTGTTTAAAAGGAGGTGCGTCTGCCGCCTCGCTAAAGAAATGTTTCCTCGAGGAATCGCTTGTGGCCGGATGGTTCGATTTTTCGTAACTGAGAGACTCGAGTGGTGGGTGAGTCGGACTTTTTGTTCCATTCGGTGCAATAACGTTGCAGGAGTGGAAAACTGGCATGTCGTTAAAGTCTCGAGGCTGATTTGGTGTACTGAAGTTCCAGTCAGAGATGGCATGAGCTTTCCTTCCGGTCTGGCTGAGGCGGTCTAGCACCTCGTCAAATACATTGCCATGATTCGTGATACTATCTTCGTTGGAGATGGAAGTGGGAACCCCGTCATTTATGGCTTTCAATGATGTGATAATTGATGGACTGGGTTGTTGAATAAGGCTAGTGGCCCAGTTGACCTTCTTCAAGTTGGCGTCCAACGGTCTTGTGTTGGGTTTTGTGAACGGTGAAGCGTAGCTTTCTTCGACTGAAAATGTAGCCTTCTCGTCGAAGAAATTCTCGTGAGCTGCTATAGCATTCTCGTTTGAGGGGGAAATTGAAGCCACATCTCTAGCTTGCAGAGGTGTGATATTTGGAAGATTGGGTTGGTGAACAAAGCTGGTAGCCCGATTGGCCATCAAGTTGGTGCCCAACGGTCGTATGCCGTATTTGGCCAATTTTGAAGAGATGCTTTCTTCAATTGAAAACCCAGTCTTTCTCAGAATGCATACAGATACTAGAAAGTCTCGACTTTGCTGAAACCAGACGCGAAGAGTATGGTCCAGGTTCGGAAGTCTGACGCATATTTCATGAAGTCTCGTGTCGATGGTGATTGGTTCCTCTGTCCCACAAGGATGGTTCAAGATGTCATTCAGTCGCAGCGAAAGCTACCACGGCTGTCAGATCCGGAGATCTGGTGGTATGATGTATCACAGTGAGCTCGGATTCCGATAACGTACCATTTGGTTGGACCCTGTGCTAATGATGAGCAGAAGAGTCCCAAGCTCCACTCCTAGAGGCCTATGTCCTTGAAGACTGAACTCTAGAGGCTGTTGGAAAGTTGTTGCATTGTAGTTCTCCACCTGATGGCCGACTTGCACCTCCACTAGACGTAGGTGGCAGCCAGTCGCTGGTGAGGCAAGACGAGACATGTTGGCTTTACTGTGTGATGTTTGGCAATGTCGTGGAAGATGCGCTGTAATTTCATGCTGGATGCTCCAAGCATGTGCTTAGGGTTGAGGACCGAGCCGGAGGACCATCCGTAATGGCTGCTGGGCCTGAACCTCTTCGATAGGACGACGTCGCGATTTGTGAAGTTTAATTCAATCTTCCAAGACGTAAGCCTGTGGGGCACAGGAAGGAGTCCAGTGGAATGCAGCCGATTGGTGGGTTTCCTGGTCTGTTGGTGGAAGTCACGTGGCGATAAGATATCACGGCGCTTTCTTGTACTTTCTTGGCGTGAATCTTTGACGCGCCACAACCTGCGTTTCCTTGATCCACCCATCCCGTTATCAGGCCAAAGCACCACTTCGTCCAAGGCAGATCATTGCCTTTGCGACCGGGCGACGCGTTCCGGTCTGCAGGCTTCGGCATCGTTTCGAGTATACGCGCGCGCGATATAGGGTCATTCCGTCCAATCCTTGACCTCGCCCCCCGGCCACCCAACGCAGCTTGATTGCGCGCAACGTTGCAGTCTCCGGTGTTGTCATGCCCACTACTGCGGAACGAGTTTGAGCTTGAGACCGACATCGAGATCGAGATCGCGAGGGTCGTCAGCTCATTCGCCTCCCGGTCGGTAACGATAGTACCGCGATGACTACGACGCCGCAAGAGGTGCCCCTGCACACCATCGACCGCACGCCAGAGTATGCGGAGTTCATGACCAAATTGAAAGAATTTCACGAAAAACGAGGGACCGTTCTTGATCCAGAGCCCAAGGTCGGCCTTTGCTTTCTCGACCTGTATAAGACGTTCAACCACATCGTCGCCAGCGGAGGCTACGATAAGGTGTCAGAAGAGAAACTGGCCTGGCGGCGCATGGCCACCGAGTTAGGTCTGCATTCCAACAACGAAGCGTCCACGGCGTTCTCTCTGAAAGAAAAATTTTACAAAAACTTGGCCGCATACGAAATTCAAACTGTGCACAACAAAGAGCCGCCCCCGAAAGAGATTCTGGAAGACGTCACGGCAAAGGGCGCCGGCCTGTTGACTCGCACTCTCGAAAACTTTCGCCCGAAACGCGACAACGCGGTAAACCCGGGCGACTCGGCGGCTTCCGGCGACGACGGCACTCCAACTCGCGAGCGATCTGCCACAGAGTCTCTCTCAGTCTCTCGCGCATCACGTGGTCTTCGAGAAGCACCGGTCCAGCGCGTCATATTTCAACCGGAGAGTGGCTCCGGTCGTTCTTCGAGGCCCTCTCTACATCAAGCCTCTGCTCAGACAACATATAACGCACAGGGAAACCCCCAAACACCCATACATCACGCAAACATGCCATCAATGCCGCCCCTTAGTCAACAAGGTCGCGGGCCTTCGATCGTGCATCATCCGCCCAACTCAGAAAATACATCAAACTTGGTGCTGTCATATCAACCCAAGCACCTCAAGCCTCTGCAACTACGGGCAGTCGCCACACCCAGCAACGCTCCCAGCGAATTCCAGAGACGTCGGCTGGCACATCGGTCAGCGGTCAATGCCGCCGGATACCGGCAGCCTATGCAACCAGGCAGTAAGCATAATCCTCTCCTGGTTTTCTATCCATCTCAATAATGAGGATATGCTCTGATTTTCTAACCTTTTACTCAGCTGGATTCGACGGTCCGAACATCTATACCCGGTGCCTGAATGCATTACGGTCCGGCGTCCCGTCCGAACAGTCTTTCGCCCTCAATCACTTGGTCAAGATATCATTCGAACGTGGCGACAAGTACCGTTTCGACGCTTTTCCTGGTCTCGCCGAGGGACTTGTCGACAAGGCCCTTCAAGTCGGCAGCCTGTTCTATCACGTGTCTTGGACTGTCTCGTGGGACTCCTGCGCGGATGACTCTCACATTGGCCAACTTGATGGCAATCACGGAACTCCAGACATTCTCGAGCGCATCAGTAATTTGGTGGAAAATGATCAGCCAGAAGCCCTCCAAACGGGAGAGCAGACCGATCAGATGGTTCTCATTGCTGAAGCCGTGCTTACACTTCGCAACATGGTGACTTTGCCGGAGAATGCGGTCAACATGTCTGACTTCTTTCCACTCAAGGATCTTATCTGTATAATCCTCCACCTTCCCCCAAAGGACATCGTGGTCGAGTTGAAGCACATGGCCCTGGATATTGCGGAGCAAATTACGCCATACATGATCTTGGAATCAGACGATCCCCTGTACAAGTCGCTCCTCATGCAGCTGGCGTCTGATGACAGAGGTTCCATCATCACTGCTTTGCGAGCCCTCGGGCGCATTTCAGTGAATCTCGAAGCAACGAACAAGCTGAGCAACGTTCCAGCCGAATCTCTAGAGCGCATTTCCAACTGGTTGCTTCTAAACGATGATGAGTTGATGGATGCCTGCTTGGATCTGCTTTACCAATACACAGCCGTAGTCTTCAATGTGGACCACCTCATTCGATCCAACGTTACTGGAAATCTCGTCCACCACCTCGTGCGGCTCCTATCACACGGCGCGAAAAAAGTTCACCGAGACTTCATTCTCACACCAGAAAAGAAATCACCCTGTCAAGACGATATCGCCGCGATGCCCGAGGATCTCCTGCAGCAGATGCTGAAAGTAGACGAGCCGGAACGCGTCCACAAATGGGTCAAATGCTTCTTCGAAGAGGATGGCGATTCCTTCATCACGCAGCTGGCTGCCTGGCAAGCCTATCAGTCGGCGTTCGTCACTCCTCTCAAGGCCCTGGGGCATCCCATGATTACCCCAGCCGATTTCATCCGCAACAGCACCTCAGTATATAAGGACTCGAATGCACAGGTTCTTCGCGAACCCGGCGAGCCGCAGCAGAAATTCATTATTCACGGCATCCGACCCCGACCACGCCCCCTCAACCTTGACGGCGTAGAATACGGCCGCTGTTTATGGGCATCTACGACGTCCACGACTGGAAAAAAGGACGACAAATGCGGTATATTTTTCTTGCAGCCGCAGCAATTATGGGACCACGTTTTGACAAAACACATTGGCGAGAAACGGAACAAGGACAATCATTTTGATAACACGGAAAAGTTGTTCACATGCCAATGGAACCAGTGTCCCTCGTACACGCAGCCGACGAAGCTCCGTTTCCGCGACTTTGCCCATCACATTCACACCCACATCATGTCTACCATGAGCGGCCCGAACAAGGGCACCCCCGCGAAACCGTGGGTGGTGCCCGCCAAGATTATGTCCATCACCCTCGAAGAAACGGCCACAGTCCGAGACGAAAGAAACCCACAGCTTCCTCCGCAAGCAGCCGGGATTCCTCTCAGCGCAGTCCTTGTCCTGCGTAACATTGCGCGCAATGTCATCAAGACTGATTCGGAAAAGGAGCTCGTCAAGTCGCAAAAGGAGGACATGTTGGAGAGGGGGGGTTGGAATGAGAGATTGTTCCGCACTGCTTTGCCGCGCTTGTTTGAGATTCTTGCTGAGAATAAATCCCTGGTATGTTACTAATTGGAAAAAAACATGGCAAGATACGTCAGCTACATTGATTTCTAACAACAAACAACCCCTCAATAGAGCCCGTATATTTCCTCCCTCTTGGACCTGGTACGGCCGAAAATTAGAGCAGAGGATAGCGACGACGACGACGAATATTGAAACTCGAGGAGACTCGAGGAGGAGAAAAGAAGAATCGCTGCTATTAGACGCATGGGCCTCCTTGGTTTACATCTGTGCTAAAACGACCATTCGTGCACATTCCAGTGAAAAAACGTTACGCAACAATGAGGAGTTTGGGGATACGCCTTTACTGCATTTGTTGCTTGATTTCTTTACTTCTGTCCTTTCGAGTTTATATTCTCCCGGCAGTGATGTACAGTAGTTATGTATTCAGATAGTATAGTACAGTGCCGATTGCGCGCCTTGTTGCGACCACGGCTTTTACGGAGTATGTCTGAGGGAAAAAAACAGTACTTCACGGGGCCGAAGGATGTCCTGCACCGGGCCGGCACGGAGTACATAATCACACGGTGTTGCTTGGCAGATTCAATGCGCCGCTTCAGACGCGTTGCCGAAGGAAGCCTCGTTTGTGCTGCTATTAAAAAAAAAGCCACGCTGCAATGCAGGATCCACAATAGATGCCCCTAGCGAAGTTACGGCGCGTAGTCGATCGTCGGTGTGCTTCACTGTTCCTTCTTTTGTTCGAGTTTCGTCCCTTTCCCCTTTTCACTTTCCCCTAAGCCCTTTGGTGTGGATCAGCTTCCCGAATGCCCAGCACCCGAAGCTCCACATCCCTAAGGGGGAGAGACGGGCGATCGTCTGGATGCATCGTTCCGGCGGCACATGTCTTGTTCGATCTGTTTGAAAATGAAGATCGTAGGCGCAGGCTGTTCCGATGCCGAGTTCGGGTTTATGCTTCAGCTTCAGCATCACTCCTGACTCACTTGAATCAGCTCGGTTGTGTTTCCATCCAGACTGTCCAACTGCGCCAGGCCTTGGGCGGAGCACCCCGCGACGTCTGACAACAGCAGACACTTGTGCGGCGTGCCGACACACACGCGAGCCGCCAGCAACGTGGCCGCTGTCACTTTGTCGATATAACTCGTGGGTAGCGGGCGGGCTGTACGAGGGAGGCACTTGGGCCAGGAAATTGAAAACTCAGTGTGGCCACATGACCAGTCGCGAGATTGCATCGCACAGCGCGAGAGCAGCAAACACCCACCGGGTTCCTCCCCCACGCGCGGTAAACGGATTACGGACATACGGAGCAACACCAGCGCATCCATCAAAGCCTTTTCTCGGCGGCTTGTTGTGCCCGGCCGAGGTCGGGTTCCGGGTTGGCATAGTACTCCGTACATACGTACGATATGCCAATCCTTGGGTCCTGCATTTATGTAAGGAGTAGGTACCTAGATCGTCTGCTGGACGCGTTTGATTTTGAATCATCGGCTCCTTGTACCTAGCGGAAACCATCCGATGGCGCCGGCTGCATAATGGCTGCCTGGTGCACTTGTGAGCTTTCTATGCCTGTGCCCGCGCCGTGTCCACGACAAGCATGGGAAATTTGTATCTAACCCAACTTTCAAGTATGTATGTATGTACATTAGGTACATAGCCGGCTCGGTCCACCCCACACAGCCTGCCACAGGGTGTGTGTCTAGGAATTCAAGCTTGTTCACTGTTCGGTCCACGCGAGGTCGTGCAACATTCTCAATCGAGTTTCTTGAGTTTCTCAAAGCTGCCTGCGGCGTACATGCGTATGTATGAAGACTGTCGGCAACGAATGACGGAGTGGCAAAGGAGACGAACTCGTGGGCAAGAGCGACCGGCGAATGAAAAGGAAGGGAGCCACATTGAGGTTGCTCCTCCAGAACCAGATCTCGAGAGTCAAATCCCCACATTTTCACATTCTCTAAGCTTTTTCCTCACGATGCATCGACCTGCGCGATGTGAGGAACGCATAACCACCCGTTCCGCCCAAAAGGTCAAGTGACCAAGTCCCGCACTGGACGGTAAGACGGTGGACGCGGACCAAACTGGCAATTGAACGAGTGTCTGTCTCAAGGCAAGGATCGAATCGGGGTAGTAGTAGGAGAGGGCTGGTTGTTTGCCTAGGACGTGTGACGGTCACCCGTAACCGCTCTTTCCGTCGCACTGTATCTATATATCCCGCACTAAGCTGGTTCTCATCAGCTTAGTGTTCTAACTTCTGACCTTTTGGTCGGGTCGGGAGGGATATCCGTTCCTCCCATCACCCCTGCACAGACGGCACTATACAGACCGTGACACGCGACATGCGAGCAAGGAACGTCGTGTCGCCCACCGTGCTATCTCTCTAGTAAGTCTCTACCTGTTGAACAATTCCCTTGTTGCTGCTGCTGCTGACGTAAGTATGTCAACCCGACTACGTCTCAGTGCGAGGCTCTTTCCGAAAGGCTAAAGCAAAAAGATCGATGCAGCTCATCAAATACCCAACCTCTCAAACACCACAAGGGCTGACTGACGACACTTTTACGCATTCGAAATTGACAAAACGCAATGCTTCGTGCCGTAGGTGGTGTCCGATAGAGATCCATGACCTGTCACGGCATACCTACCTAGGTACCTCTTGCAGTCACGATCTACTACCTAAGGTGTCTCTTACAAGTTACAGCAGCAACCCGGTACATATCGAGTCATCAACCAACGGGCTCCCCAATGCAGCAATGCTCCATGCAGCCTGTTGAGCCGCACCCCAGTTGTGGATATAAAATCCAAAATGGATGACCCGAAGTGCCGGATACACCTGTTCATGTGGTTTACGGATGATCGCGAAGTACATAGCGTCGTCGCGTTTCGCGTTTATCACAGGTTGGAGGATTCATGTTGATCAAAACCTGGCAACATCAGGACTTGGTCGCTGGCCTTGGACATGGCTCACCAGCTATATTGCATTGGCCCCCACTGATTGCGACTAATTGTAGCTGACAGCACGATATTGTACAAGTCAGGAAGGACGGTCAAAGGTATAATATTTAGTGCTTCGGAGAGGCGGTTGGCGAAAGGCTACCTACATGATGATAGTATACAACGGCTGACACTCGTAAACAGTGCCTGCATCTAACTACGTATGAGACCGTTTCGACAAACCATGGAACTCTGTACTGTACAACTACTCCGTTGTGCGGTTTTGCAACTGCAAAGCCAGGCTTTGGTCATCTGACTTCATAAATCGTACGTACGGACGGCGGCTGACGGAATTGGCGGTGGAGCTCGATCCCGATATCGGGCGACCGTGGGGCTGCTGTACTACTAGGTAGGAGGTAGGTACGTATCTAGGTCCCTTGGGTAGGTATCTACCTATGTACTCTGTACATACACACGACATCGACCCTTTGCCGTGAAAAGAGCTCTGTGGAGATGGCGGGCTCATTTCGAGCTGTGTCCAGGCGGCTAGGGGTTGAGAGTGAGACACTTGCATTCCCCAGAAGCCGGAACAAATTAGAAACCTGAGTGCGGCTGGTTTTGCGTTTCTCACAGCTTTACTTGCGGCATTTTCTTTTGTTCAACGAGTCTGAATGCGGCAGATGTTGAGCTTCTTATACATGGAGATCGTGCATCGAAGGTTCAAGGTCAATTTATGCACGCAGCGTGTGGACTACGCAGATTATGACTACCTTTATGTATCACCACTTTGGCGCCGGCGAACTTGTCACACAATACCCAATTATGTGGTCCGCCGGAAACTACCTCAAGGGTCCAGCCGACGCCACAGCCTTCCCAAGGCAAATATGTATGTATGTACCCGGGTACATACTCCGGAGTTAGTGTTGGGGGTTCTGGAAAACAAACATGAACTACTCCGCACAGAGTACGGAGTAATTCGTACGCCATGTTTCTGGTCGATGAATAGGATGCAGATAAAACAACGATCACGGGACATTTACCTACCCCCGCGTTGGTCGTGTGGACGTAGATACTAGGCACTACGTCACGACACGCAATCAAGCTGGAACTGGTGCCAACACTGAGCTCACAGACATCACGACCTCGAAGACCATCCTTACCTGGGGCCAAGACAAACGGACTGCCGGCCGTTGTCGGATCCCTCTTCTACAAGTGAATGGTCTCAAAATTTCCCACTGCCCACGGCCAGTCGGTCAGCCGTCAGCCGTCAACTTTCAGAGGAGAAAAGACGCCGGGGAACAATGGGAAAATAAAAAAAAGCAGAAGGGTGTACACCGAGTACGCCTACTCCTCATCGTGGCGTCCAGATACGTAGCCGGGCATCCGGCTAACTGCCACCCTGACTAGGGTCTCAGTAGCGCGCTACGAAGGAGGTACATTCATTCATACGGACACTGTAGTCTGTACGTGCTCGAGCAGCAAGACTTGAAGCCCAAATGTTGGCACAACAAGGGCAGGGGTCCCACGAGCCGCCACTCCGACCCAGATTGGAATCCCCACCAAGGAGCTCCGTGCTTCAGGGCAAGAGATTTCGTCTCCAACGCGCCTTGAGACAGACCCGCATTCGGACTTCTCGACTGGCCATCGTCGACCCGTTTGTCACCTAAATCTCACTCTGGCTGGATTGTCATTCCCTTCGCTAAATTCTATATATACTGCCCATTTCTTTTCTGCCTACTCTCCGAGCCATCTGCTCTCACACACACCCTCTTCTTCTCTCCTCCTCCAATTCCTCAAACGAGAGCTTCCTTCTCTCCATTCCCAATACCTGGCCTTTTCCAAACCGACATTTTCAAGTCACCTAGCTTCTAAACCACTTCCCTAATAAAACAGATCGCACAAATTGCAATGTCGTTCGCCTCACGAAGCGCTCTGCGGCTCACCAGAGCCGCCACTCCTCTTGCCACTCGTTTTCGACCTGGCGCACGCCTGTTCTCTGTCACACGCACCAAGGCCGTTTCTAGCACTGCGCAGAAGCAGGGGGTAGTCCGGCAGAAAGAAATTCCAGTCACAGTGTATCCTGCCGGCCAAGCCCAAGGAGATAAGCACACTGTTCGCGTCTCCGACAATGCTGGTCAAGTCCCCCATGACAGCCCAGCTCCTCCTGTGGAGCACGATGCCGTGCAGCCCCTGAGCAAAAGCGTCTTTGACTCAATGCCTCACACCATGCGCAACATGAGCGTATACGGCAAGGTCATCATCGTATCCGGTGGTGGGCGTGGCTTGGGTAACAACATGGCTCGCGCATGCGCCGAAGCAGGTGCCAAAGCCATCGCCATTTTCGACGCAAACAAGGAACTCGGTGATGAGGCAGCTGCCGAGCTCCATGAGAAGTCTGGACTCCCCGTCTCATTCTTCAAGGTGGATGTGCGTGATGGAGCTGCCATCAACGCGGCTGTCGACTCCGTCGTGGAGCTCTATGGGGCTCCGGACGTTTTGGTCAATGCCGCCGGCATTGCAGACTCCAACATCAAGGCGGAGACATACGACCCGGCCATGTTTCGTCGCCTCATCGATATCAACTTGACGGGCTCATTCCTCATGGCACAGTCTGTTGGCCGCGCCATGATGACTGCTGGCAAACCTGGAAGCATCGTTCTCGTAGCCTCCATGTCCGGCACCATTGTCAACTACCCACAGGAGCAGAGCTGCTACAATGCTTCCAAGGCTGGTGTTATCCAGTTTGCCAAATCAATTGCGGCCGAGTGGGCCAAGTACAACATCCGGGTCAACTGCATCTCCCCCGGCTACATGGACACTGCTCTGAACCGCGTCCCCGCTCTCGAGGCTCAGAAAAAGATTTGGAAGTCCATGACCCCACAGGACCGTCTGGGTGGTGTTGACGAGCTGAACGGTCTCTGCGTATTCCTCGCGTCTGACTCGTCTCGCTTCATGACGGGCTCTAACTGCATTATCGACGGCGGGTACTCCTGCTACTAGTGGGGAGTGTAGAAATAGAAGTCTTTTGTTGTCGGAGGATCGATAGGCCCGCAGCACAGGATTCTGTAAGAGCTGGTAGAGCTGGTGCTGGGAGCAACAAATAATGTTGGTCAGGGTTGACACGCCAGATGTTTCCATCATGCTCGGTTTCCTCCGGTCAACGAGCCATCGTGGGCTGCGTGATTTTTCCCTCGACTGTTTGTGTTTCTTATCTGTTTTTATCTGTCTTGTTTGGCGTCACGGATTCGCCTTTCTTTTTTTGGTCAATGTCTTTTTTTGTACATTTCTCTCTCTCTTCTTCTATTCTTGCACGCAACGCCTGGGCGAAAGGACAGAAGAGAAAAAGCGATACTGAAAGTCAGCATAGAGACCGCATGGCGATTGATTTCTGAGCAAATCGTGGTATTTTGACTCCGTTTGGAAAGGAGGGAATAAAGAACTTTTGGATGATTCACTCTTTGAGTATCTGTGTGTCTTTGTGTGTCTATCCATTTCTTCGTATGAATTGAACCTCACGCCCTCTCAAGTGAACGGTTGGTCTATCTGAGCCCATCAGCCCTCCCGAAATTCCATCACCGCTTCCAAACACCGCAAACTCTGATGAGAACTTGTAGCTACAGTTACAAAAGCTACTTCATATATACGTCCAGGGAGGGATAGCTATTAGCCGCCAGGCTTTCTTTCCCTAGTTCACACATATGGACAGGAGGACGGACACCAATTAGTAGGAATTCCGAACCAAGATATCGTTATCCTCGCAAGTTGCGACCCTTTGAGCCGAGTTTTCATGCGCTACTACATTACGAAAACGTGGTTCACTTGCCGTGCCGGGCCGTCCCTATAAGACTATATATATCAGGAGTGACTTAATTATGCGCCGCAACTCACCCCACACGCCCACCAGCAACACAGAGACCGTAGTATATGTAGAGTTTAAAACAGCGAAGACAAGAAACGGAACCGACAACGCGCTTATCTTTCGTCAAGGGAGCCATCAAGGCGGGATATACTGGGTCTGTCTGTTCTGTGCTCACGTCCAGTCCAGGGGACATGCATGAGCCCACGTATCTACTTATCTCTCTCTCTCTCTCTCTCTCTCTCTCTCTCTCTCTCTTAGTTAGGTATCAGAAATGCCTCTTGTTTCTTCTTCTCTTTTTCCCCAACATGTATCTTAGTTTACTCTATTTTCCTCCTCCTTTTATTTGGGGGGGGGGAGTATCTTCTCTTTGGTCCTTCTTCCTTCAAGATTTGATGCATGAGCCGCCTCCCATGTGGCAATGAGTCAAGTTCGCTCGGATAGACCTCCCACGTGCCCCCCCCTCTGGGTCTGTGTACGCTCCACGATCTTATGCTTCCTCGCCAACTCGGTCTTGATTCTAGGTTAATAGAGATACCCTCCGCTGATGATATTGTCCCGCTATTTGCTTTCAATAATACAGCCTATCTCCCACTTCGCGAGCTTCAGGGCCGTCCTTGTGGCAGGCAACATGCAAGTTCGAAAAACAGAGTAAACGCTCGCTTGGTGACGTAACGAAATACGTAGGTATATATCTATTTCCCCCTCCCTTCCTCCCTTCCTCCCTCCCTCTCTTCCCCAGCGACGGCCTCAGGTGTTCAAATCACGACCTTCGTAACTTGTCCAAGGCTCTTTGCTGCTGAGCAAGTTGTACCAGGGGTGCCAATTGGCTTATGTCCACACAGTACTTCATCAACTCGTGCTGTCGTACCAAAGTGGGTTAGCAGGATACACAACAAAGAGATTCGACAAGAAGATTCGATGGGCTACCAAAGGGGAGAAAGACATACCCTGAGCAAGTCATGCGCACTAGCCCTCTTCTCCGGATCAACCTTGAGAGCGAAATACAAGAAATCCCGAAACACGTGCGACAAGTGTTTCTCGCTCCTGATGCGTGGCGTTCCCGTCGTTGCAATCAGCCATAACGCCCGTAGCGGTGACTCCGTCAGGTACGGCGGCTCTCCCTCAATCATTTCAATGGCCATGATGCCGAGAGACCAAATGTCCACCTTGCGGCCGTACTCTTTCCTCGTGACGACTTCAGGGGCCATCCAGTATGGCGTGCCGACCATGGTGGTTCGCTTATTTTGGGCTTCGTTGATGGTGGCGCAGAAGCCAAAATCGGCTGTTTCAAGAGAGGGTATACGTCAATGGCAATTGGACTTCGAGAACACTTACTCGTTCATTGTTCCAATATGTACTATGCAAGGGCCGACGGACGGCAGGGGGGACGGCAGGGGGGACGGCAGAACGGGAAGGGTATCTCGTACTCAGCTTAATATGCCCATCACTAGACAATAAAATATTATCCGACTTGATATCCCGATGAATAACGCCCTTGGAGTGAAGATGTTGCAATCCCTTCAACGTCTCTCGGCACACCGTCGCAATTTGGCCCTCCGTCATGACATTGACCGTAACAACGTCGGTCAAGCTGCCTCCTTCCATAAACTCCATAACCACCCACAGCTCTCCTGCACAGAGGTAGCTATCGATAAAGTTCACAATATTGGGATGCGAGCTATCCTTCATGACGAGGATTTCATTAATGATGAGATCCTTCTTCGGCTGCTGCTCCAGGTTCATCTGCTTGATCGCCACCAAGCGATTTGTGCCCCTTTCGTAGCCTGTAAATACACCACCAGATGCGCCTTGACCGATTTTGGTAAAGCTGCGGAATACTTCCCGTGGATCTCCCGCGGTACAGATGCGTTTGAGTGAGGCGACCACATCGACGCTATTGTTTTGGCGGGGCCTCGCCCTCGGCCTCGTGCCGGGAATGGGGCCGGGATTAATACCGGCGAAAGCAGGTTGCTGCTGCTGCCGCATGGGCAAGGCATGGGTTTGGCCGTTTACTTCTCCCTGTCGAGCATAGGCTGCGATTTGATGCGAACTTGGAACAGGTGCTTGAGGCTGTGAGGCTTGTCTCTTGCTGGAAGATCGTACGATGTGACCGGACATGGCGGCCTGGGATTGTGCCAGGGCCTGCTCATGTTGTTGCAGCATCATCTGCTGCTGATACATCGCTGCTGCTGACTGTCCGGCTGAAGATTGGTCACTCAACTGTGGCGTAGGTGGGCTGAATGGTGGTGGCGCGCCGTTAGCACGTGAGTTGGATCTTGATCGATGCTCTTCTGGTAGCATGGACGCGCTATCCCTTCGCTGCACATATGCAAAATCGTCATGCGGCGGCTGCTGCGAGATGCCGAGGCCAGCGTCTATGGGTGCCGTTTGGGCATTCGATGGCGCGGTCCGGTTATTCATGCTGATGGGTGGCTTCGGGGCTGGTCGGCTGGGCACCATGTCTCTGCCAGGGGCCCTCGACGGAGGAACTGGAGGTGGCGCTCGGGGGTTCTCAAAGCTCCCTGGTGGACGAAGTCAGTGACCAACGTATACCGTGCGACGAAACCTTCCAAGAAGAACACAAACACACTTACCCATATAGTTTGCGGGATACATAGCAGGTGGTGATGCGGGTGTATTGAATGGGCGTGTATCTGTTGGTCCGGCATTATGGAACTTTTCCAGACTCTGATCTTCGGGTGGCCGTTCAGTTGTTTCCTTATAAAACTGCAAAATATCAACCATAGTCTGAGGGTGTTCTCGCCGCTCCTGTTCCGGAATACCGCTTTCGTTTATTAATCGCTGCCATTCTTTTGGTAGTCCCTACGAGCAGCAACGTTAGCATTGTCCGTGGAGATTTTTTCGACTTGTAGAAATCGGCGACAGCTTTACATACAGTAAACATGCCAGTAGAGCTATCGTATCCTACGTGGGTGACATGGACGGGGTTCTCGGGCGCCGAGATGATGGGCTTCTTCTGGGATCCAACCAAGCTGGTGACAAACCCCGAGAAGCCAGATTTCTTCCGCAGCATAGGCGGCTTCGAATCCTTGGCCTCATCTGAATTTCCCTTCGATCCGACTACGTCGGATTCAGACACACTGTCGCCCTGACTCTTTTCTGAAAGGGCAGGATCCATGCTACTAAAGCTCGGCGACGATCGCAGTGCGGGGCTCGCAGAGTTCTGGTCGGCATTCATTGTATTCGGTGTGGAAGACATGGCTGATTGTTGGATCGATGTCCGCGGACTGATGTATTTGGTAGACTCAATGCGGCTTAAGATGGCGGCGCCGTCAAAAGGCGCGCCAAGCAGGTCGTCGGATTTCACTCCGCTTCCTCGGCGACTTTGGGAGCCGGACGGTCGAATTGGGCAGTGTCCAAGTTGTGAAGCCGAAGCAGCGGCGGTGGGTGAGTTGCAGGTAGCGACAAAGCCTTCCTGAGCAATACTGGACGAGGCATTCGACGGCCAATGGGAGAGAGAAGGCTGTCTGGGCGAGGAGTTGGCGGAGACGCGGGTGCTGGCAGCGGACCGCGCCGGGGGAGTGCTGGGAGCTCGGCGAAGACTCTGCAAGCTATGTTTGCTACCAAGCGACTGGCAGTCATCGAAGTTGGACGAGGAGCGGGAGTATGAGTGAGAGGGGTACTTCTTGATGAGCTTGCGCCGAGCACTGCTGCCGTCGAGGGAGGAGAGGGACGAGGCCGGACCGTCCATGATGCTGCTCGAGCTCGCCTCAGCTAGCAGGGAAAAGGCTCAGGTCGCAGAACAGCTGGTTGGGCAGAGCAGCAGCAGGAAAAGCGGTCCTTGGCGGGCGCGTGTTGTGGTGAACGCCAATTCGACGTCTTTGTGTTCGGAGAAGCACTTTGTTTGTCGGTGGGTTTCTCTGTTCCGCGAGTAGAAGCGAGCGGGAGGGCGTAGTTGGCCGCGGAGCCGTGGCGGCCGCGTGTGTATTGTAATTTGTGACTATTGTCCGGCTTCACGACTTCTCAGTGGCGGATCGAGTCACAGGAGCGGGGCGGAGCGCAGGTGATTTGCCGGCGCTGGTGCCGTTGCGCCGCCGGCGGTGAAAGTTGGGGGACGTTGAGGGGAGTCTCGCAGGTCGCACCACGTTGCCTGCAGCGTATGTACCTAGGTACATAGCAGGCCGCTGCGTTGCGCCGTCTCCAGCGTGTCCGACGTGTCCCACACGAGTCGTCCAACCCGCGCATTCACATCGAGCGTGTCGAGGCTCGGGATATGTAGGTAGGTACATGTGTACATACTATGTGCAACATACCTTCATGAATGTGCTGAACGACTGACTTCTACGTACAGAGCATCTAACGCACTCTGTATGTACTCTGTATGTACTCTGTATGTACTCTGTATGTACTCTGTATGTACTCCGTAAGATGCTGGATCCAGGATGGCCGATGGATTGGGTGATGGGACCAACCCGGAGTGCGGAGGCAAAGGGCGGGGTTTGCGTGATGTGATCGATGGGGAAAAAGAAGGCAAGCCGCAAACAAGACCACGGGGAGACATGGTTGCGTGTAATGCATATGTACCTACATACTCCGTAGTTTAGAATAGGTTAGGTAGGTACCTAAGGTAGACAGCTGCTACCTAGGTACGGAGTACATACATGATACTCCGTACAGTATTAGCACTTTGTCCGGTTCGCCGAGTACTGTCTGACATGATCTTGCTGCCCTGGCGGGGGTTGATGGCGGCCCAACTTCTGCACAACAAACCCCCGCGGCCGAGGTCATCTTGTTGGGACCACACATCAGCATCAAGCCGGGCGCGGATATTCAGACTCGGCTACCTATGTGAGTCTTTGCCATCGCTGCTCCGAATTTCTGGTCTGTTCCTCTTTCGTCGTTCGATATCGTGAATCCTGCCGACGAGGAGCACAGTACTGCCAGAGTGTATGCCTTCCAGAATGCTACCCAGAATGCCACCCAGAATGCCATCACAACGCCATCACAATGTCAAACATCAGGCAACTAGATGCCCACCGCCCTCAAGCGGGGCTTCTGCGTTGTTCTAGATGGATCTGCAACACAAGTCTGTTCAGTCTTCTCACAGCTGACTTGTCAGTGATGTCCGCAAGCCGATTTACTGCAGACAGGCGGCAACGTCACGCGTCCGGGGAATTGACAACGGAAATCCGAGAGGACGCATTCTTTTCCCTGTGACCTACAACCTGCGACCTGCAACCTGTAATATCCCACGACGAAAGGAATGAAGTCTGTTGGCAATGTCTGCAAGCCCAAATTTGTGACTTGTACGGAGTAGCTGCCTCTGCCGCTGCCTTCTATCAACGCATTGTACACTGCTGAATGAACTTTCCACGAGTGCCATCATTGCCGAGCGAACATGTAATGTACACGTATGTATGTACTTCCGAGTGGTGATTGAGTCTATTTCTGTCTTGTTTAGCGCGCACTTGTTTGGTTTGGTTTGCTCTGCTTCGCTTGTGGCTTGCCCTAGCCCCAACTCGTCGCATTCCTGATGTCTGCTTTGCAATCCATATCCAAACCCTAAATACTGAGACTCTGAGACTCTGAGAGGCTCTCATTCATCAACAGCCCTAACTAATTATGCATTGTTTGGTTATACCTTAAACTAATTACTGTCCCCTTATATGTACACGTATACCGGTCAGGTCAAACAATGCCATGTCACTGGTCAGTGGTGACTGAACCGGATCGTGGGCCGATGACGTCCGCGCCTAAGTTGCACGGCGTCAATTTCTGCCTCGCTCCCACACACGGTACCTAGGTATTCAGGCCATGTCCTGTTTCGAGCAAAGTCGGTGATTTACAGATGCAAGTACACGACAACGGCGTTTGGATTCCATACCTTAGAAGCATTGATGCCTTCTGAAGAACATTTGTTAGGTATTGGGGATTTTGGGTAACTAGTCCAAGTCCAGTCAAGGGTCGCGGGGCTCCTTCTTGGAATTGATCCATTGTTTCCTGCTCTTCACCATGCCATTTCCATTTCCAGGTGTGGTGTCAACCTTTTCTTCCCTGGTGTACACATTGCCATGCAAATAACTCATGCATGGACTGGTCGAAAGCTGTTGCTGTCGTAGACATTGTTGCACAAGGCAATGCAATCACTTGTAGACTTGGGCGTAGGTACTGCCCACACTAACAATGAAATCGATAAGTCGTGGCCTCACCTTGAGCAATCTTGGCACACGGTGTAGACCGGTGATCCACAAGAATAACTCGAGTTTTCAATTCACCAACCGGCGGCTGATGGACGGTTTGGATTGTCGTATAACTTTTCTGCGATGTTCGTGCCATGTTTTCTCAAAAATGCTAGCTTGACGTAGGGTAGGCGAAATAGAGGTAGGTAGAGGCGGCGCCACGAGAGCCGCCGTCGTGCCAGGGCGTGATTAGCTCCACTTTCTGTGGCCGCCATTGCCCATTGAGGCCAGAATTCCAGCAGATTTCCAGCTCTCCAGAGCGCCGGGGCTTGTCTTCCCCGGAGACCCTCGACGTCCTGTCATCTTCGCTACGTCAACTACCCCTTACCATATCTTGCGGCTTCATCTCGCCCGGCCTCTCTCTGGTTCCTGCTTCTTCTGGTTTATCCCTCTGGTCACTGGTAATCGTTCAAAAAAAAGAAAAAAAACCAATATCTACGCTCTCCGAATAAGACTTGACACGTCAGAAGTCATCCACCCCAGAAGAGACAAGCATCGAACTGCATAGAGAGGAACAAGCTCTGTTAAGAAGCATTTCGACCGGCGAAAGATACTGTACGTCTCCACGAGTGTAGAAATTGTATCTTACACCTCAGAAACGACGTTCCAACACCCCGTTCGCCGTAAAAGAAAAATGTCACAAAACTTTGCTGATAACCTATTGATGTAGCAAAGACCTGATCAAAGTCTTTTATTTGACGCAGAGCTCGCCACTTTCGCGCACAACTCGTCTTATCATTATTATTCGATCGTTTCAACATGGCTACTGACGAATCCATCGCCCAGAAGCTTCTTCAGAAGCACGCCGAGAATCCCCACCATCCCACCGTTGAGGATGTCCCGGACGAAGATTTAGCTCCTCAGACCGCCAACGAGGCCTCGGGATCCTGGACTGCACCTATGAGTGCCAAGTCCGCTGGTAAACAACAGCAATCTCGGAGCCCCAAGGCCCCTCTTGACACACAGTCGCACGAACTCTTCCCTGAACTTGGAGCATCCAAAGGCAAGAGCGCTAGTGTTGCTCCAATCTGGGGGGCCAAGAACAGTGCTGATGGCAAGGCCGACGGCACTGTCGCCTCTTCCAATGGAACCTCAAGTCCCTCAATCCAGGCACCTGCTGCTGCCACTCCGCCCAAAGCATCGACTCCTGCCATATCCATCCCCGGTCGCAATGTCGAGACTGTGACTTTGGAGCCCCAATTTATCCTCCCCCGTGGCCAATTGAAGCGACCGATCCCGGATATCGTGAGAGAAATCAATCGCAAGTCGCGAGCAAACATCAACATGGCGACGGCTTCCAACGGCCGTCTCCGATTTGATGCCACTGGTCCTCCGGAGATTGCTCAACAGGCTCTCAAAGATCTGGTACAGCAGATAGGCACCAAGGTAGGTTTATGAACCACATTGCCTGTTATACGTCTCATTTCATATTTTGGCACACTAACGTCGTGTAGATACTGATCAAAGTTCCCATCCCTTACTCGGCCCGAGCATTTGTCATTGGAAAACGCGGCTCTGTAATTCGCACCTTGCAGGAGAAAACTGGAGCCAAGATCCAGTTGCCAAAGGTAGAGGACAACGCACTCCTAGCCGACGACGACGAGGCTACCATTGATGTTATCGTGGAGGGCAATGCGCTTTCTGCGGCTTCCGCCCGCAACGAGCTCCTGAAGATTGCCAATGAGCGATCAGCCAACGTCCAGACCAAGGTTCGAGATGTTCCCCTGGTCTTCTATCCCTTTATTGCCGGATCTGGAAACAAGCTGGCCCAGGAGTTGGAGAAGAAGCATGGAATCCAGATTCGGGTTCCTTCCCATCAGGCCGTCTCACGAGCAGCAGTCCCTGCAGCTCCTCAATCAGGCGAGCGTCCTGTTTTCACCCCTGCTGGAGCCGAGGACGACCACATCCAACTTGCCGGTGATAGAGCTGCCATTCAGCAGGTGCGCGCTGATATCGAGCGTCAAGTTGCAGAGCTCCATAAACAGCTTGAGCTTGAACAGCTTTCCATTCAGAGAGGTCGCCATCAGTTCATCATCGGCGAGCGCGGTGTACCGTCCGATGACTTTTTCACGGAGACTGGATGCGCCATCATCCTTCCTTCTGATGACGAAGATGATACGGTCACCATCATTGGTCCTGCCGACCGAGTGCAGGCCGGCCTCGAGAAGGCCATGGACCTGGCCATGGGCATGCAAATGTCCAACATTGATATTGCCCGATTTCACCGCAATGCTCCCGGAGGCGCCTCTGCACATGCTGGTAACGTCACTCGTTACCTCCGTCAGCGGAAGGAAATTGATCGTCTCGAGAAGCTGTATAACACTCACATCAATACTCCGTTCTCTCAGGACGGGGCTTTGCCTTGGGAACTCTACTCCCGAGAGGGCAAGAACGCCATTCGTGCTCAGTCTGAGATTACTGGCATCATCAATGCCCATCCTCCCTCTCGCTTGCACCCCATCAACGTCGACCCATTCTTCCACCAGCACTTGCGCACTGATATCACCCCCAAGGTGAAGAAGGAATATGGTGTCCAGGTTGTTGTGCCTGAAGTTTCCGAGACGGAGGCTCCGGTTCTCCTAGTTTTCGAGGGCGCCGACCCAGCCGAAGGACCTTACCAGTTGCCTAGAACGAAGCCCTCGGACGTAGATGTGCAGGCGTTCAGGAAGGCCCTTGAGGAGGCTGAGAAGCACATTCTGAACCTCATTAACAAGCAAGAAGCCCTCTCCAGCGCTTCCCTGGATGTACCTGCCAAGTTCCACGACAGACTTCGACGGTTCATTAAGAAGGAGCAAGAAAGTCGCTCTTCGGATCAGATTCCTGTGAGGGTAACCAAAGCTGGGACCACCGTAACGCTACGTGGCCCTCAGTCGGCCGTCGAGTCACTCGCCTCCAAAGCACAGGCTTTTGTGGAGCAGGAGAAGGCAGACGAGAAGGAGCGAGGCTTCACGCTGACGTTTGACTTCCCCCAGAAGTTTGCCAATCATCTTATCGGCAAAGGAGGCAGCAACATCAAGGAACTTCGAGATCGATTCGACGTCGAGATCCAGGTTCAGGAGGGACAAGTCGAGCTCAAGGGACCCAAGGCCAAGGCTGAAGAAGCTCGTCGTTACATCCAAAATTTGGGTCGCACATTGGCCGATGAGACGACTCACATCATGAAGATTGACCCCAAGTACCATCGGGAGCTCATTGGTACGCAGGGCAGTCAGATTAACCGCCTTCAGACTCGATACAAGGTGCTCATCTTCTTCCCACGCTCGGCGAAGGAAGCGTCCGATGAGCAGTCAAACACGGGTGCCGTTAGCGATGCCGGCAAACCTCGTCGTCAGCAGGCTCCTGACGAGGTCATTGTCCGTGGCCCGAAGAAGGGTGCCGATGAAGCACGGGATGAGATTTTCTCTCTCCATAAGTATCTGGAAGAGCACTCTGTGACGGCCACTGTGCCGGTGCAGCAAAAACAAGTCGGATCTCTCATCGGCCAAGGTGGTGCTTCTCTTGATGAGCTGCGGCAAATGACGGGTGCTCGTATTGATGTACCCGCTGAGCGGGATGCCGATATTGTCCAGATCTCCATCAAGGGAACTGCTGATCAAGTGGCCAAAGCACGCAAGGCTCTTGAGGAGAAACGAAGCATCTTTGACGACACGATCGTTGAGACGATTGAGGTAGACAAGAAGCATCACAAGGCCTTGATTGGCACTGGCGGTATGTATTTCAGTCACTTGACTGACCGCCCCTGGTTTATGCCGCGGGGGCTGAGCTTTTGCTTCCGACTGACTTTTCTCTCTTCTCAGGTGCTTTTCTCAAAGAACTTGTTGTTGGAGCCGGTGGCTCTGACGATAGGCGAGAGCTTGCTCGTACGATCCAGTTTCCCAAGCGAGAAGCTGACGGAAACACCATCAAGGTCGAAGGACGCACCGAAGTTGTCCGAAAAATCATTAAGCGTATTCAGGAAATCGTCGCCGAACGTGACAGCCAGATCACGGAGGTTGTCGAGGTACCAACCGAGAATCACCGATCCCTCATCGGCCGTGGTGGCGACACCAAGCGTGAGATGGAGACCAAGTTCTCCGTTTCAATTGATGTACCCAGACAGGGTGACGGTAAGACTGGTGTGAAGGTGACAGGCCGCCCGGAGAATGTGTCCCAGGCCAAGGACCACATTGCCAGTCTCATCAAGCAGCAGCAGGGAGAAACCATTCAAATCCCCCGCAACGCTCACCATGCTGTTTCCAATAACGGTCAGCTGTTTTGGCAGCTCCGAAACAATCATCAGGTCACCGTAGATCACGCAGGACATGACATTCCCGCCAAGTCCAAGCCTGACAGCTCGGCCCGAGCCAACACGGATTCACTGCCACTCATTACCGATGACGCTGAATCGACGGCAGATGCACACTCGTGGAAGGTTATGCAGACCGTGTCGACCGAGGAGGGAGAGATTCCTTGGGTCTTGCGAGGCAGCCCCGAGAATGTGCAGAAAGCCAAGGACATCGTCCACAAGGCCTTGGAACAGTCCAAGAAGACCGACTCGACAGGTTATCTGATTCTTCCTGACCCAAAGACGTACCGTTTCGTCATTGGCCCCGGCGGCTCCAAGGTGAACACCATCCGACAGCAGAGCAACTGCAGGATTCAGGTGCCTCGGGACCAGGCCAAAGACGAAGCTATTGAGATTATTGGAAGCAAGGAAGGTGTGGAAAAAGCCAAGGATCTGATTCTTGCTGCTGTTCGCGAGGGGGAGAAGTCTCGCTCATAGATGACCGCGGGATACGAGACATACTAGGACAACTCTGTAGAACGACATCTAGATAGAAAACTCGGGAGAGATGGAAGAGACGGAATATCACAATCACATCCACGAGGCGTAGTTGCAGGGGTTGATGAAAGTGAGGAAGGCTGGGGGAAAAGCTATGGTATTGAGTAGGTGATGTTTTCACGAATCGACATGTTTAGGTATGCCTCATATATGTGTTTGAGCAAATAATATGTAATTGGGATGCATGCATAGGTACATATTGTCGGCACAGGATCCCTGACCCGACAAACGTGTAAAGTTTCGTTAGCCTACCTAGGTACATATGTACCTAGTTACCTAGGTGCCGGGAAATAGGAACAGGGAAGGCGCGACCCCACCTCGAATGGCACTTTCTTCCCGCTATCGCATAAAGATAGTGTGCCCCTGGCCAGCTCCTAATTACATACTATTGAACACTTGCGAGTTCTGGTGGCATCAAGGCCATGACAATACCGTCTTTTCAACCCCTTGTTGCGTCCTGCCAACTTCCTTCTCCTTGACTCTACAACCGCAGTCACAACGAGGTCGCCATGGTTGCCGAAAAGTCTTTTCCGAACCCAGCACCATGGGAGTCTGTCGCCGCACACGAGCAGCTCTTCGTCCTAGTCACTGGGGCTAACAGGTAATGTTGCCGGTCCAGTGCGTTCAATCAGGCCCAAACGAAAAAAACACCATCCGTTGTTGCGATGTACACAGGCCAACCTGACTAATCTTGAAAGCTAATTTGGTCTCCACGTTGGCAGTGGTATCGGACTCGGCATCGTCCAACACTTGATCGACGAGTTTCTGCGCTCGCGCTCCCTCAACACACATCTCATCGTCATTCCGACGACGCGATCGAGCTCCAAATCCCGCGAAACGATCAGGCAACTGCGAGCGTATGCCGTCCAGGCCTCACAAAACTCCCCAGCCCTAGCGTCCCGCGCCGGCTCCGACTACAAGTGGCAAGATGCCGTGGCCAGAATTCACATCTTGAGTCTGACAGTGGACCTGTGCGACCTGCGCACAATCAAAGACCTCGCCTATACGCTTCGCTATGGTACTGTCAGCAATCCCGACGGCATTGAGGGCGAATATCTACGCGACCTTCGGATACCCCGGCTGGATAGCATTATATGCAACGCCGCGTACGGTGGCTGGTCGGGAGTGAACTATCCGCAGGCGGTCTTGTCCTTTTTTTCCAAGGGCATCATCCAATTGGCTACGTGGCCGGAGTTCAAGCTCGCTTTGCCAACGTGTATCCTGAACGAACGACCGAGATACAACTACGTATATCCCCCCTCATCCTCTACTTTAACTCTCCCTCCGCTTCGCTTAACAAGAGTTCTTGACTAACATCGTCATTCACATAAAACAGCCGGTCAAGCCACTATTGGGTGAAGTCTTCTCCGCCTGCGTCTTCGGCCACTACATGCTCGCACATTATCTCCTGCCTCTACTGAGCAGGTCGTCCTCTGACGAAGCACCGGGTCGCATCATTTGGTCCAGCAGTGTCGAGGCGGTCAGAAAAGTATTCGATGTAAACGATATCCAGTGCTTTAAACGACCTGAAGCATACGAGTCCGCAAAACGCCTTACCGACCTAATCTCTCTCACTTGCTCCCTCCCCGCGGCTCGCCCCTTCTCGTCCCGATTCCTCACCATTGACGATGACGACGAAGCTGCTGCCAAGCAAGTAGTCAAACCGAAGCTGTACCTCACTCATCCTGGTGTCGTGGCCAGCACACTCTTTCCCCTGCCCTGGTTTCTTTTCTGGGCATACGAGCTCGTCCTCGTCGTATGCCGCTGGCTCGGATCCCCCTGGCACAACCCTGATGGATACCATGGCGCCAAGGCGGCTGCCTGGATGGTGCTTCAAGATCAAGAAACCCTCGATAATGAGCGGGGTGACCGCATCAAATGGGGAAGCAGCACCGACGCAAGGCTGAGAGTCGACGTAAAGAAAACGGAAGTCGAAGACTGGGGCTGGGACGGCACTCCGGAGACGGCAGACACCATTGCCGGAGATACGGCGGTTGGCGTGCTGAGAAAGTCCATTGGCCGCAAGATAGGCATACGCAACGCTGATGCCGAGAGCATCGCCGACTTTGAGGAGGTAGGCGCCCAGTGCTGGCAACAGCTGGAGGAGCTAAGGGCACAGTGGGATGATATTATCGATGCGCAGCCATCGGGGGGGTCATCATGACCTTCATTGCTCCCTTACAGCCGGTGTGTGTGGCCGTTTATGCTGTTGCTTGCATGTGTCTTTTTAGCGTGATGAGTCCCGTTGAATCCTATACCTTTTGTAATATATTACAATGGAATATTTTTTCCTGTAATGACTAGAGAGGCATTAGCTTGCATGAAATTGAGGAAAATACCACTCGATCCTGCCGCTAAGAACCGATCTCTTCCAGTGAGAACCAGAGAGGAATTTATCTTGCCTAGCATGGATCAAGTGACAGCTCCTGCTAAGAATAGTTGTTAAATCAGAGCAAGCACCTGACGCTGCCGTCAAAACGATGATGGCTTTGATGAGCATTGACACTAGTGGCCAAGTGAGCGGCCTTTTCAGCTAATAAAAGAACTTGAGAAAAAAAAACCAAGAAAACCCCAAACCTTTTCGCCTATTCAATATGCATGCAAGTTACTCTGTTTCCTTCAACTATTACCGCGGCACCTGACGCTACCAACAGTTTGACTAAAATGTACAAAGATGTCACTTGAACCTGCCGCTATATGGTATCAAAACTAGACACGAAACAAATTGCCCACAAGTCATCCATTGCGTTATCGTCTCAAGACCAAAAAATTAAAATCCAACAAGCCCTAGTAAGTAATTCCAACTTCGTAAATCGTAAGTCCATACATGCGAAGTGTTGACGTAGATATCCAAAAGAAAAAGAAGTCCCCCCAAAAGTGCCGTCCGTCTATGCTCACGAAACAATCGCCATCCCAGAACGACGCCCCCTTTGATCCGAGCGAACCCGTTTCAGAACGACCATATCTTCACGGCCAAACAGCCCCAAACACAGCGGTAACGGCATAATAGCCACAGCAAGAACAGCCTGAAAAACAAGAGCACGCTTCATATTCCAGGGCGGTTTCCCATCTTCGCCCTCCGTCAGCGCATCACTAACAATAGTGATGATGGCGCCAAGGAGCTGTCCACCCGCCCAGGCAACAGTAGACGTAACCTCCGGACTCAGCGGATGACTCAGCTCCGTGAGAAACTCCAGCGCAATCGGAACCAAGGAAAAGGACGCGGCGCCGAGAACAGCCAGCACGATATATGGACCGACCACGGAGCCTGTTTCAGGCATCCATATAAAGACGAGGTAGCATAGCGCAATGATGGGCACGGAGATTTTGAGCGCAAGGCAGAAATTCTTGCTGCGGTCTACGAGGGGGGATGTGATGGCTGAGAAGGCTAGGCCGGTGACGATGAGGATGGCGCCGCCGATGCCGGCTTCGTCGTTGGAGAAGCCGTAGGGGACCATGATTTGGCTGAGGATGGAGGACATGGAGTTGAAGCAGCCGACGAAGATGAAGAACGGGATGAGGACGAGCCGGAGTTCGAGGGAGTGGAGGAGGACTTTGAAGGAGGCTTTGAGGTTTAATTTGGGGGTTTCGGCGGCGGGCCCGACGGGGGTGGGGGGTGCGGCTGGTACGAGGAAGACGAGGATGGAGCAGGCGGTGGACTTTTTTTTTTTCCGGAAGATGTATTGTTAGCTGACTTGGCCTCCATTGTCTGGGCGCGCTGGATCTTGAGAGCGGCGGGTGACTCGTGAGATTTCAGGCAGGTTTGGCGGTGGGACTTACAATGATGGAAATGTAGAGAACCATTTTGGAGATATCGGATGGCTCCTTGGCCCAGAGGGGATTAATCAACTGGCCCAGCGCACCACCTAGAGGATTCGCCAGACTTGTCAACGCCGTGGCTGCGACACGGCCGCGGTTCGTGAACCACATGTCTGAGTAGCGAGTCGGAGCAGCCAGCGTAAACGGCTGCGCGAATCCGATGACAATCTGGCCGACTAGGATGTAGGCGTAGTGGCCTTTTGTTGAGTTCGCGGAGCCGGCATATCGGATCCAGTTCCCGAGGATGATGAGAACAGCCGCAATCATAAAGGCCAGCTTTGGACCCCGATGGAGGATTGCGATCGTGATGGGGAAGACGGCTACAAAAGCTAGGAAGAATGCTGTGCTGACCCAGTTGATGGCCGATTTGGAGACGCCGTAGTATGTAGCTGAGATATCAGCAACAGGTGCGAATGTGAGCCACTAATTGCCATCAATTGGATGGCATACGTTAGCATGTATGCGCCGCGACAAGGAAAGGCGATAGAAAGAGACGTTCGGCAGGGTCTGTTGAAAGCCAGGCATCTGGGTTGAGTGTGTCTTACATTCCATGAGACGATCATGTTGATGAGTGTGAGAGCGCTTAAGCCAATCCATCGTCGCCTGTAAGTCCTGTACTCTGTTGACTGCGCAAAGCTGACACTGCACTCCTGTTCAGTGTCCAGGATTCCATCACCGTGAAGACTGCGCTCGCCCACGCGATAGTCCTCACAACCAGGCTTGGTGCTCGTCCAGAATCGCCCGCCAGTCTCGTTGCCGTTGCTGCCGCTGCCGCCATCCATCTCCATGACAGGGCGCAATCTATAAGAAGACAAGCGCAGGGAAGGGAGAGAGAGGCCGCGCCAGACTCTCAGCGAGAAGCGCTCTCGGCTGGCTCCGGTCCCGACACTAGGAAGAAGTGAGGGAGAGAAGAAAGAAGACGAACACGGACGAAGGGTAACGGCCAAGGCGCAAAGGCTTCGTTGCAAAGATCCCTGCGCGAAGGCGGCAAGTCAGCACAGAGGAGGATTGGTATCGTGGTTGGCCCCCCCCGTGGAGTCGCTGAAGCGGTTATATGTATACGTACATTATTAATTGCTAAGTTCGCGCTTGCGGGCTCGGCAATCTCTGAGGCCCAGACCCGGAGTCTGTCCGTGTACTGGACGAAACTTGCAAAATCTGTACGCTAACCGTATATAGTAGAGATCTTCAGCACATCCTGCACAAATCTGCACGGTCCATGTGTCCCCCTGCTCGCCACATATAGCGCTAGACAGGGATTTGATCAAGGGTATTTATTGGTCAAATAGCGCAAGCTTGATCCACTCCGTGGACTGGACGAAAAAACAACTGTTGCACAAAAGAATGGGCGCAGCCGTCTGGCCACTCTGATGTGCTTTGTTTACCCCTATATACCCTGCGACAACAACCGTCCACGCCGGACACGTGAAAGAGTGGCCGTCGTGAAGGGAAGATCTCCAGATAATCACTGCACCGTATTATTCACGCCCGTTCAGATCGCAGCCGCGAATGATATCAGATATGTTACTACCGAAAAACACATCTCGTCAGCGAATATTGCTTCATTTGGTTTTGAAGAAGGACGCTGGAGAATTGATGGAGTCGTGGCGATTTGAAGATAGAGTATAAGACCCAGGGGCCAGGCCAGCCTGGTGATATTTCACTCCACCAGCAATACCTTCAGATCATCTTTCTCTCTCCGATCGCCATCATAAGCGCAACTGGGTATCAAACACGAGGCCGAATATTTTTGAAACTCATGAAAATCCTATGAGGCCATATCTCATTATCATAGTCCCCGTCAAGCTCGAGTAATCGATCATGGTAAAAGGAGCAATCTGGTGATGATGAAAATCTAATAGTGCTGACGTAATTCGCGATCAAACAGTCACCTGCAGAGGTATCAGTTTCAAAAGTTATCAGAGAGCTTTTTTAGAGTAACCTCTTCCTGTGTATGGCGTCGCACGAGGATTCCAGCGACGCAGGCGCGAGTTTTACTAGATCTCAGCCAGCAAATGACTGCTGTTGCACCACCCAATCGAGTGATACTGCTGGCAGGTATGCTTGATTGATATCAGCCTCTTTGAGCATATCAGAAGCAGCGATACGGGTCGGGCGTCTGGGTACGAAGAAAGCGAGAACAGGAGTGGTAGTTGCAAGTCTCTTGAGCTCCTCAAACGACTGGCGGTGCGCATCTCCCAAGACAAAAGGCGCGTCCTTCTTCAAGAGGCTGGCGAGGGGCTCGGCTACATCGCAAAAACTCGCACGTAGTTGCAGAGGCCGAGAAAGGAGCGTACAGCCCGTACGCCCGTCAGGTCTTCGAATTTCCAGCTGGTGATTCCGCGAACTTTCTCCGGGTCGATACGTACTCCGACGCCTGCCTCGAGGAGAACACCTGTGAGGAATCGGATATCCCTACCGACCCGACCAAAAAGTCAGAACACTAAGCTGATGAGAACCAGCTTAGTGCGGGATATATAGGTACAGTGCGCGGACAGAGCGGTTACGGGTGACCGTCACACGTCCCCATCTCACAGCCGAGGCTACGACAGTAGTCGAGGCAAACAACCAGCCCTCTCCTACTACTATCTCGATTCGATCCTTGAGACAGACACTCGTTCAATTGCCAGTTTGGTCGGCGTCCACCGTCTTACCGTTCAGTGCGGGGGGCCGTCTTCGCCAGACCAAATTGGAGCGAATTGGGTCGTGCACCTAGATCGACGGGCCTCTGGTGAGTTTAGTGTTCTGACCTTTTGGTCGGGTCGGTAGGGATATCCGATTCCTCACATGTATATGTCCGTATGTACTCCGTATGTAGAACGCACCACCTAGCTACCTATGGCCATTGGCGGCTGTGGAGCGTTCGGCGAAGCTGAAGATATCCTAGATTCCTAGGGGATCTTCTGAAGACCAGAGCACGGGGGGTTTTGGCCGGGACATTGATTTTGAGCACTTACACGTATCGGGCCGGGACATGCATCATCTGATTCATGTGCACATGTACTCCGTACGTACATGTGTATGTACATACATACTCTAGAGTCTGTACAGAGTACATGTAAGACATTCAGACACCTGGAGAAATATCTGCAGGCGCTGCAGGGGAATCTGCAGCGGAGAAATTGCATCATCGGACTGACCCCGGACCCGGGATTTTACCTACATTAGCCAGCTATCGCACAAAAGAATGGGCGCCATGCATACCCTTTATACCCTGCGACACCAGCCACCGGCGCGAGGCGCACACAGATCGCCGCAATGGCCGATGACTTGGATGGCACACTGCCGATGCGGCGCGGCTGTCGCGGGAGACGCTGTACAACATTCTCAAAGCTGTCTCAGTTATTCGTCGTGGCGTCTGTGCTGTCGGATACAGCACCGAATATTCCAGCTGTGTATGTGGCTCGATGACATGTGTTGACCTTGTCACTCATTGCTGTAGCTGAGCCATCGTGACGAACATGCGTGATGATGAGGCGAGTCCCATCAACGACAAAGATGCATTTATCGACGACGCGAACCATGTAGCCGACTCTGAGTCAAGCCTTTGATCTAACGCAGTATAGGTATACTGACGACCGAGACTGCCATTACGTACATTATTAGGCCCAAAAGTGAGGCTAACAATGCAAACCAGGTGCTCTCTATAGGGCGGTTTCTTCACTCTGATCATCAAGCTTCCTGATTGGAACAACGTTCTTCCCTGGAATCCTCCAGAGTGGACGCCAATTAAGGGATACCCATACAGGTCTGCCACTAGACAGATACCTTTGGCGTACAACACGTGCTTTGCTGTGGATGAGGTTCTTAGTAGACAAGGTCCCTTCATAAGGAACAGAGTGGTGATGGAGCTCGGCAAGCTCGATGCTATCTCTGACAGCTCTGAGGCTATGACATAACCAGAAACCGCTGCTAGATTGAGGTCTAACGGCTATCTGGAGAAACTCTATCACCAGATCCTCACACTTCCAAGGCAGGAGCTGCGGGTTCTTGCGCACCTTGGGCGAGTCAAGAGCTCAAGCAGCCCAGTGCATACATTTGACTTGACAGCCAGGCGTGGGAAGAATTCACAGTGTACTCTGTAGCAAATTTGTGATATTTCAGGTAATCCGTGTCTCACAAAGTTGAGACTCGTCTAAACTTTTTGCCAACGCGCTGGGACGTCAAGCACTTGAGCTTCGACAGTGTCAAAGAATTCCTTCGATTACTGCTCAGTGATCTACAGACGGCTAGGCGGCTCCCAGACCCGAGTTTTAGTGTCAAGAAAGATGTCATATCCTGCTACAGCCGAGATTGAAGAGATGAGGAGCGTAGATAACGGCATTGTAAGGGGTGTCTCAGGTCGGCCCGAGGCTCCGGAGCAACCATGGGGGGGGGGGGGATTACTGCAGTACTGCAGTGACATTGCTTCCCAAAGGCAGCCGTAGCTTCGTTAGACTATGCTGTAAAACTTTGCAGAATGTAGTAAGGCTCGCAAGCTTTCGAATGTCCGTTTTGGCGAGAGGGTTAGAGTGGCAATGTGTTGTGTTGAACACCCTGACGTTCCATGCCCAGAGGGTTAGACGGTGACAGACATCAAGTGTTCTAGCCAAGCTGAATACATGAGTCACTCTTTGGCCACCAGCTGAAGTATCGGTGGCATACTTTCCTATAGCCGACAGTCTGGCTTGTCGCCCTTCAGATACGTTGAGGCACTGCTCCGCGCCACGGTTCTCTATAGGCGTCGGGCATATTGAATTCGCGGCCCGAATGCATATTGGCGTAGTCTTAGATGCCAGGGAGACTGGGTATTCCAGGGTCTTGTCAATCTCGACGACGGATTATTTGCATTCTGTGAGAGCTCGCTTGTCTATAGATAGGATGACAGAACTGGCGCAAGCGGGCGCGAGTACGGTGTGTCGCAGTAGCCGGGTCCAGGCAGACACATGACCTGTCGTCTGCGCGTTGTTAGCAATGTCAGTATGTAGGTATGGTTTGGCCAAGGGTCCGGACTCCGGTCTGAGGAAGTTTTCTTTACATATTCTTGTTTCGGTTCCGCCGTAGACGTACGTCGGGGGACTTCAAGGCCGGCAGACAATGCCAGGACACGGGAAGTGGGCGGAAGAAACGACCAAGATTGTCACGCGCAGCGCGCCCCACATGTCTCGGCTCAAATTAGACAACATCACGCACCACGATTCACGGCTACATATGTACCTTGTCCTACAGTGCTTTGTCTGAAGGCGAATACCGGTACATTGTCGGCCTCGGGATCTCGTGCCATCTGCCAGCTCGACTCTAATCACCACTCCGCATCGCGTCTCCGTCACCTACTTGCTTGTTCACTCCATCACCTATTGCTACCTACTGCTACCTACCAGCCGCCTGCCAGAGGTACTCAAGAACTCCCATTCCTGTCCTGCATGAAGCAGTTCTGATTACACGGCCTGTCTGGGCGCTACTCAAGGACCCGGGCCAGCTTAGGCTTCGCGAGACGAAGTGTGCATCTTGCTGAGGTTTCAGTCGGAGCCTGGCGGTCATCATGTCGATCAAGTAAGCCCTCTTGACTCCTTGAGTGACTCCTCAGCATTCCAGCATGAGACGGTTAATTGTCTTCCTGGACCCCGTTGCGCTGCATACACCCGTCCCCTCACCTTCACTGTGACCGTCATCGTTATCGTTATTCATCAGGCCCCATGCACCGATTCCCTTTCTTGTTCTGCATCGTTTCTGAGTCGGTTGATGCATTCTCATCCCAGTTGCGCGTGCTTGTCAATGATTTCCTTGTCCCAACCCATCGCGGCCCTCTCAGACAGTACCATGCGGTGAATAATGACTTCATGCTCCCCGTCGGCTTTGCCTTGCCATTCACTGCTTGCATGCCAGCTATAGTATATATAGCCGGGCATCTGGCCATTCCCCATCCCCTCTGAACCTTCAACCCTCACAATCTTACTTCAGTTGATGAAAAATCGCCCTCTCCCTCTCATTATGGACAATCCACATGACTATTTGCTCGCTCGTTCCTCACGTCCCAGACGGCCGACTGACCCTGACTCTACTGCTAGCTGGGTTATGCTGAACCAGGGAGGGTTTGTCAAGTTGGGAAACGAGCGGATCTTACTCAAGCTTGATTCGAGGATATCATGCGAGTTATCTGTGCCACAGGAGCTGAGGGCGCGCTATGCTCCCTTCCGATGCAAGAGCGATAAGGGCACGCTGTTTCTCTCCAACAAGAGAGTGAGTCTTCATTAACCACCTCTTATATACGAAGCCATGGCTGCATGCCCACGACGTCAGGTCTGCTCAGCTGACATACATCAATGTAGATTGTCTATCTTCCCGCCAAACCCACCCAAGAACCAAAGTTCGAATCATTCAGTGCCCCCATTCTCAAGTTTCAAGATTCAACCACGTCTTCGTCCATGTGGTGGGGATGGGCTTGGAAGTCTGACTGTATTCCCGTCTCAGGGGGCGGGTTGCCACCTGACTTGCCCAGGATAGAAGTCAAATTCACCTTTTCCGACGGCGGAATGATGGAGTTCAATGAAGCATACATAAGACTTCGAGAGCGGTTGTTCCAGGCTCAGGAAATGCGTCACGAGATGGGTCCCGGAGTCGACATACCTGATGAGCCTCTACCCGCGTACGAAGCCACTCGAACTCAACCGGCAGAAGCTGCAACGAGTTCCTTGAATGCCGCAGAAACGAATAGGCCATCAGCCTGTCCTGATTCCGGTGACCGCGCACCCGACGGGCCACCGCCAAATTATGACGAAGCACAGGCGCAACAGTTGAGCATGCAGCTTGAAGATCACATTCGCGCAGAGGTAGACCGGGGTCACCCAGACAGATGAGAGCATTGGTTTCCTCATTCGGCCAGCTTACTCGAGCTAGGGGAGCTGACATCTGTGCTGCATTTCTCTTCAATATGAGCTTGTGTTGTTACATGAAATGCAAGCCACATGGAGCAGCTGTACATTTATGATTCTACGTTGAAGAGATTATGAAATTCACGGTATGCATCTGAAGTCAGATCTTGGCTTTTACGGTTCTGATAGCACTCGCACATTTTCCTTCTACATACATACATAGTAGTCGGACCGTGGCCTCGTTTGCCAAAGTGAGGGATAGCACTCGCAATGTTTCCTTCCACGTACATACCTGCATGTGATGGATTCGAGCTTGAGGCTCGTGACCTCGTCTCTTGTTGAGAAGTGGAGCTGGGACGTAGCGTCACGTGTGACCTGTGATGGCACGTGTCCACGCACAAGATGCGTGTTGTATGTACATAGCATTAGCAGGAACGGTTTGTGGAGAGGGGGCTTTTCCCTCCCCTTTCTTCAGTATTAATAGAGTGAGACAGTGGCCATGCAACAACAGTTGGCCAGCCTCATGTCGTCACCCGCACCCGGACCACCGCTCCCTGTATGGAAGGGGTTGCCCTTCAATCACATTTTTGACGGGGACAAGACCATGTCCAAGTCCTGGCACACGGCAATTACCTCGAAGCTGAGGTCGGACGCTGCCTTCATTATCGGCCACAGACGACGTCGCCTCGAAGCTTCCCGGGGAAGAAGTGCGGGACTTGGCGGATTTGCGTGGCACTTCGTCAAGGTGTGTGTCTTGTGCGGAACGTCAAGGGCTTGTTTGACATCTCTCTTGTCGCGTATGGGACGGAGGTGGAAAAGTCCGGGCATTCTAGCTGCTTGTGATAAATGTCGTCGATTCCCAACCAGCAATGGCATATGGGTGAGTCCACATCGGCGACGTTTCGTGCATACAGAAATGCGCGCAAGCCTATTTTTCCGTGCTACTCGTGTGTTTGAGCAGAGAGCGATGGAGCGGTGCCATTTTCTTGGTAGAATGGAAGTTTGGCGCGATTTCGGCCTCCGGAGTGTTGCTGCTGCCTGATCCGCCTCCCATCGCTCCTTCCAGTTGCGCTCCAGTATCTCTTTCGACTGGAGCCCGCCCAGTTCCGGAGGAGGACGGCCGGCAAATGGTTCGAACGGCGCTGGCGTCGGCGGAGGTGGTTCGCTACTGTCGCGCAAGCTTGTCGTATTTTTTCGCCCATGCCATTCGATGCGATCCTGTCATAGAAGCGGCGTTGGAGGTGGTCGAGGGATAGATCGACTGGAGGGGCTGCGGCTTCGGTCTCGAGGATGCTGCGGGGGGGTGCTCTGTACGCTCCGGTGACAACTCGGAGGCATTTCAACTGTTCTGTCACGAATGCTTTCGCCACGCCTCTCGCCACGCCGCTGCGTTTCGCGGGGGTATGCCAGATACCCGCTGCGTATACCATCGTGCTGCGGATGACCTGCGTATATAGGAGGCGTGCTTCGCGGAGGGGGCACCCCCACGTTGAGGCCGCCAGTACGGTGAGGGCGAGGCATTTTCGTACGACTTTCTCTTGGAATCTGTCTAGATGGGCCTTCCATCGGACTTTCCTGTCAACTTCAACATCGAGGAAGCGTTCAGCTTCGTGGGGCTGTATCGTCGCCGTTCCCAGCCGGACGGGGGTGGTGATAGCTCTGTGCTGGCGGGTGAAATGCATAATCTTGCTCTTATTGGGGTTGAACTTCAGTCCCCATTCGTCGGACCAGTCTTGATAGATCTCCCGGGCGTCTTCCAGGCTCTTCTGGGTCTGTTCCGATGTCTTCCCAACCGCGAGTATATTCGCGTCGTCGGCAAACCCAATCGTCAGGCAATTTTCGGGTTTCGAGCCCCCTGTATAGAGGCGTCATGTGAATCAGAAACAGTATTGGCGATATGGGGAGCCTTGTGGTACTCCGGAGGGGACTGGTATTTTGTCTGTTGATCCGGTTCTCGAAATGTGGACGTGCCGTTCTTCCTGTGGTAAAGCCTTGGGTCCACGCTGCCATCCACGCAGGGAGGCTGAACTCGAGCATGAGGGAGGTGAGTCTACCGTGTTGGACGCCTACATTTCGACAACCGGATCACAGACGAGATACCGGTCCCCTCCGGAGTGCCACAACTTGTAAGACTCCCCCATACTGTTTCTGAAAGCCAAGTTAATTAATTAATTACACTAGTTAGGCGAACCTAATATCTAGTACATCTAGTTACATGAGCCGCACGGGAAAAACCCTAGTGCAGGGAGGAAAACCTGTGCGCTACCATTGACAATGCGTCCTTGGACCCCTCGGGGTTCCGTGGTTAATCTGTCATTTGCGGTTGAAAGCCAAGTTGTTAGCCTCTAAATCAACGAGTCGTGTACCCGCATGTGGTATCTCACGTGACTGGATCCACTCGTATCAGCCCCGCCAATCAAACTGCGCCAATTCGGAATCAGTTTTCGTTTTGGTGACTCTGACCGAGAGATTCCGATTGTCCTGACGTTAATTTGGTCGAAGCACCGCCAGTCACATCTTCCTTCATCTACGACGATATTCCATTGTGATCCGCCAACTATTCACCATGGGTCTCTGGGACGCGTTTTCTGAAATTGTCGAGGCCGTGACGCCATGGACCGTCGTCGAGGCCGAGGCCCCGGCCGCAGCGCCGCAGGTGAGGCGTTCCATTTCGTCCTCCAGCCCCTCGATGCACGATGCGCGCTGCCCCAATCGACACGGACAGCCCGTAGTGCACCACGTCGGTGCCTCCCACAATTCCGGAGCACGTCTCTCTAACACATGTCGTCTTTATAGGAGGACGAGACCACCGATAACGAGTCCAAGGACGAAGGGGCTGCCGAAGAGTCAAGCGAGGAGTCCAACGACGAGGAAGCCACCGAGGACGCCGAGAAGGAGGAAGAGAAGGAGGAGGAGGAAGAGAAGGAAGAGGAGGAAGAGGAGGAAGAGGAAGAAGAGGAGGAAGAGGAGGAAGAGGAGGAGGAAGAGATTGTTGATCCTAAGGTGGTTCTTGAGGAAGGTCAGTCAAATCGCCCGCCCTCTCATTTTCTCTTCTCTTTATTTTTCCCTCACAATACAAAGCGCACCACCCCACACGCGTCATCGTCCCTTGGCGACTTAGTTGACGAATCTGTGTCCCTCACCCGTCAACGGCTGCAGACTACATCATTTTCTTGCGCAAACTCTTATGACGTCTACATACTGACTGGTTCTGAACGAATATAGCCTGCAAGAACTCGGCCCAATGCGCTCCCGCCAAGCACCACTTTGAAGAGTGCGCTGCGCGCGTCGCGGCGCAGGAGGAAGCGGGGGAGAAGGCCAAGGAGGATTGCGTCGAGGAGTGTACGTTCCATTGCCTAACCTCACAAGCATCGCGCCGTCAAAGCCCACACTTGTGGCTGCGAACCCGTCGAGGAAAATTGGCGCCTCCTCCACCCTGATACCCCTTCCATGACCAAGTCTTGCTAATTTCACCCGGGCTTGCAATAGTCTTCCACCTCACCCATTGCGCCAGCACCTGCGCGGCTTCTAAGCTCTGGTCCAAGTTGCGATAAATCTTTCCTGCGCTCATATGTTCTGCGGCCGCATAGCCTGTCAAAGCTCGATTCCCTCCTTCGTGTCCTCCATCGGCGGAATCAGGCTATTCGGTGCCTCGCAGAATATCGGATAAAGGAAATCGAGTACGCACGAGAAATATAGAACTGGGCAACGAGGATAGATTAAGACGTGGGCAAGCAACGTTGGCGTGGCATGTCTGAATGGTAAGGGTGGGTGTCCGTGGAATATACATGTTTCATGTACATCCCGCCACGAATGCATTAGCCAGAGATCCTTGTATGAAGGGTTTCGGTATGGTCTCGCAGGGAGGCTGAAACAAAATTTTGTCTGTATCATAGATGCTACAGCGCCAATGATTTTTTTTTAATCTCCAGATTACTTCGGCATTAGACTTCTGTTCTGTTGTGATGCTCAAAGTTTGGCGTTGTGAGAATTTCTTGCGTCATTGGACGGACACAGTCTGCGTGCGAGATGTACACGTTGCAGTAACTGACCTGTCTCACAACTTGGCCATTGCTGCTATCCCAGCCACCCCGGTGCCACAGGCTGCAGATGTCGGTCCAAAGGCTTCGCCTGACAAACAGATAACGGCCGCGTTTACAATCTCTGTTACCCAGAATTATCATTACATTGACAGACTGGGATGAGAAGAACGTGCGTCTGAAGGGCAGTAAAGAGAATGCGAAGAACCCCATGGCTAGATATGGCCAGACATGGCTCGAGGAACTCTACTGGGCTTATCTTAGCCTTGCTCACTACGCATGGGCTCTAAGCTTCTTCGAACTTTTATCGCAATCTCTGAGTTTGTTGTCGGATTGCTTCCTGAGCCATGCTACCGAGTTACCACCCACCGTCTGAACTAGTCCGCGAGCTCAGCGACTTTGCTGTATAGCAATCAAGTCTCATGAGATTGCTGTAGTACTTCACGGACAAGTACGAGCACCCAGTACTGAAACAACCAAATTCTATCGGTCTCGTGATGCGGAATGTCATTGGCTAGTCACAATAGACCAAGAAAGACAAGGGAAGTACCATTGATTACGACGTTATGCAGCAATGTAGTCAGTGAACTCGCTTATGAATTAAGAAAATAAAGTACCTTTACAGAATCCCTTCTGTTGATACGACAGGTTAAGCAATTAACAAGGTATTGGGCGAGACGGGACACAGCTGCAAAGTCGCATGACCTGTCGTATCAACACCTTCCTTCAGTTCTAGGTTGGCTTTTTTTGTGTTGCTTGCATGAACAGAGGCTTTTTGAAGACAGTGGCAGTGGCAATGGCAATAGCGGTGACAACACCGACCAAAGCACAGAAACTAGAGACATCGCCTCGCAACAACAAGAACACCAACAAGGCAATAACCATCCACAGGTTTCCCAGTCAATGATTCCCAAAAGCCTTCCATTATGCATCATCATGTTTTCCGCATGTTCAGATCCCCGTTGCGTGAGAATCAGCCTGTGAATGATCCCGACAACTCATCGGATGAGGACCTAATAGCCACCGAAGATCCCACTGCCTCGGTGAATGCCCGGACATCGGATGCAGACAAAAATGCCTAGATTCCAACTGGCTCACCTGGGATCTGTGTATTCAGCTAGAGTAGAAACAAAGCTGGTAAAGCTGATCCGGATGGCGGGATCGCAGATCGGAGTAACTCGCTGCCAAGAATAGAGTGCATATGCTTATTTCTCTTGGAACAGGCACATGCATGGTAGGGCTCCAAGTCAGGAGGTTCTTGATGGTAGCTTGGTTTTGCGCCGCCTGCCACGGAGGAGAAACGACGGGCAGAGAGGGGAACAGTCCAAGAGCTGATTGCGAGGTAATAAACAGGTTGATGCCGAGGACGTCGAGAGGGGAGGGAGGGGGGAGGTTGGCTCATCAGGACGGGGGAAAATGGAGTGATGCGGGGTTTGCGTCAGCCGGACTCCACTGTTGACCGCCCGGGAGGACTCGAGAATCCAAATCCACCTATGTATCGTGATTCGTATCGTATCATCTGATGCATCTCAGAGAAAACACCAGCTCATACGGAGAACATACCTACATATCTACCACAGCAATCAAAGCGAGCACTGAAACTTGTTAGCTGCCTAGATATACATCCCTTCTTTATTACCCATTCTTGCTACACACACATAGGTACATCAAAAGAGAAAAAAGGGCACTCTTTGACGTTTATCAGCTCCCCTCATGTCGTCCCTCTCCGAGGGAATCTCCGAGGCCACCCTGGCAACCCTCCAACAATACACAGCCTGTGACATCTCAGATGCGCTCCTCAAGCTCCAAGTCCCGGGAGCAGGCTACCTTGCAGATCTCACCGCGTACAGTACAAAAGCCGGCTCCGATGCGACCTCGCCGACCATTGCCCCCGTCTCCACGATCCTGTTCGTGGCCAAAGGCGAGACTTTGGCAGCGAGCTCCAGTCCAGCTGCCAACATGCCAAACGGAATCCATTGGGCCGACGTCATGGATCCAGATACGTTTGTGGTCATGAAGCAGGCGCCTGGTCAGACGAATGCCATATGCGGCGGCATCATGGCTCTGCGGATGAAAATGCGACGAGTCCAGGGCATTATTGTCGCCGGGAGGGTGCGAGATATGCAGGAGTTGAGGAGCACGAACCTACCAGTTAGTCTGGTCCCCCTTGCGTCACCCATCTTTTGAAAGTGAACATTGCATGTGCAAGAAAAGTTGGAAGAAGAAACCGAGAAAAGAACAGCCAAATAAATAAGCCCCCCAAGAAAAGACTCTACTACCCCCCCCCCCCCCCCCCTTGTTTTCTCCAAGTCTTGCAAATAAGAGTCTAAACACAACAAAAGTCCCCTTCCTCTCTTGTATACCTTCCTCCCTGAAACAGTGGTATTGATCTTGATAAAAACGAAACACTGTTGTTCTCGATAGATCCTCGCTCTCGGCACCTCCACCGTCGGCGCCGGTGCCGCCAGTACCCCCCACGCTCTCCAAGTCCCCCTCGACATCAACGGAGTCATCGTTTCCCCCGGCGATATTGCTTTCCAGGATCCCGTCAACGGGGTCGTCGTCATTCCGCGAGACAAACTGGGCCGTGTTCTAGACTTGCTCCCCGGGCTGACCGCGGCAGATGAGAAAGTCAAGGAGGATATCCTGAAGGGCGTGTCTGTGTACGAGGCCTTTGCACGACATCGGTAGATGGGGGTTACCAGACAATGTACGAGAAGGCAACATGCTGTCGTACTCTTTCGTGCACAACGTTGAGGAGGCTCTGATGGGGAGCCACCAATACGCTATCGCATCGCTCTTTTAACTTCGAGGGAATCACATGATTCACATTGTTGCGACAGTGCTGGTTCCATGGCTGCAGTCGTCGCCTAAAGTCTAGAACTTGATGTCTGTCTCCAACGTCATCGCGGTCTGTCTGGTCAAGCCACTACCTACCTCTATGAGTCTTTTGGATAGCATTCATTGATTCACTCACACAACTGCAGTCCTTCACATCACACCTTTCAAGATTTGTTCCTCATCAAATCACCATGCATGCAACCGCACCACCTGATCATCAAGTCGTCATTTCATTCATATAGACTAATGCATCAATCAACCCCTCAGTCCATCATACACTTTTGCTCCGTCCCTCCCTGAAATCTCATATTATCGGCCATGAAAAGAATAAGAATAAAATAAGAAGAGTGTTTGCAACCAGTCCAGAAAATGCAATCCAAGAACCCGCCAATGAATGTGAAAATGAAATAAGAAAAGAAACGTTAGGAAGCGAAAGTCAGTTATGGACATGCCACATGAGCAGAAAATAACAACTAACCGCTTCATTCTCGCTCGGGCTGAAAAATCAAACTTCTTCTGCACCCGATGCAAACCAAAGCATTCTCACTACTTCCTTCACAACGGGTGAGAGGAAAACTGTCTTCTTCGACGTCCAGGCGGTTGCCGGCTTCTGTTACTCCCCAGTGAGTGAGCGTGCACAAGCCTCGCGCCGTCGATATCAGTCTTGCAATGGCTCCCATCCCCGTAATGGGGTCAAGTCAAGAGACTTCCCAAGCAAAACACTCAGAGCAAGCGCTGGCGTCAAGGCTGCTGTATAAAGTGGGCATGCCTTCGCCAGAGACTTCTGCTGCACGTACGAATCGTGGCAAGGAGTGGGATGCGGTCCAGATCTTTGGCGCGCTGTCCGACTCTGCAGTAGTCTCTTTGCAAGTCTCAAGAAGTGCGGAACTATGTTTGCGGCTGTTCATATTGAGGTTGAGCCGAGTGCATAGCTTATGTCGGAGACTGTCCCCGATGCTGCATGGGGTGCATGTCAGTGCGTGTCGTTGCATAATTTTGCATGTCGTCGCATATCGTTGCATGCTCTTGCAAGTAACTGTTGCTGTGCCTTTCTGAGACAAATAAGCATCCCCCCTAAACGCCAAAAGATTATCGCATATACACCACCATACTCGCCCCCGTCACACTGTCATGCCTGGTAAGCCGAATCTATGGCTCCGGCATCTTCGAACGACTCCGTTGTGGCGAGTCGAACGAGAGCCATCACAGCCAAGCATCCTGAGCACCAGACTGCTCCTGGCCAATATTGAAGTCCAGCCTCGGCGGCGGCTCGTGTTTGACCTTCTGGCCTCCTCCCGATTTCGACTTCTTCGGAGAAGACTTTGCCTCGGGAGCAGGACCAAATCGAACGTCTCGGACATCCCAGCCGTCTTCCGCAGCGGCGGCAACCCACGTCCGCAGTGCCACATGCACGCTACCGTAGAACTTCTCCTTGCAGATGCGCAGGCTGCCACCGAGGCAGCGTTCCCACCCTGAAATACGGAGCTCAGCACGCAGCTTATTTCGCTCCTGGGACGTGGGCGCGCATGCAATGATGGCGTTCATCAAGTCAACGTGGGAAGCAAGATAGTTGGTTGCATCCCACTCGACACCGCCAACATATGGTGCTGCTGGGACTGGAGGCCGCTCTTGTGGGAAGTTGCGAAGCATGTACCCAAGAGCATCCTTCGCGTCACCGGGAGAGACGGGGGGGGCGCGACTCTGGCCATGGTCCTGACCTTTATTTTGGCTCTGAACCGCGAGACCGAATTGGGCGCTCTTATCGCTGGCCAGTGAGACAACATTCATGTTGTGCAGGAAGATCCAGAAGACCTCCTTGGTCACTGAGACAACCTCCTTGCACCACACTCGGTACGGCCGCTCTTGCCTCATCTCCAAGACAAAGGGAAGAGGGCGCTCATCATCTTTGCCAGGCTTGTCGCGAAGATGACCCAAGACATTCTTGGCTCGTATGACGCGTTCTGCTGGGGCCGCGGACTCGATGTACGTGAGAAGGACCGACGGAACGATATTGCGAGTGGTAAACTCGCTTGGGCCCTTCTTTTCTGGATCGAACAACAGATGCATGAGCTTGGGGAACAAGTCGGCTTGGACGGAGTGGAGATACTCCATTGCCTTGGCTGTTGTCGCGAGAGCTTTCAGGCACAGCAGGTTCTCGTGTAGCAAGGCATCTTCGTGCTCCTCTCTATTATGGACGAGCCGACGATCAGCAACGTACGGAGAAGGAAGTAGACTCTGCTTCTCCTAAGAAGCAAAGGGGAGAGCACAGATGTTTGACCGGATTGCATTGGACTTACCTCCACTCAACCTCCATGATGCGGTTCAGCAAAGCCACAATCTCGTGCATCCCACCCTGTTGGATGAAGTCCTCGATCCAAGCCACAGTCTCGTTTCGGAGCAGAAGCCGCAGCTTGTGTAGCTTTCCGACCTCAACCAGCTCCGGCTTTTGTACCCTTCTGAGATAGGCAACGTAATCCGACGGGCCTTGCTGAATCTTGATCTTGGACAGGAAGCCTGCCCCGACTGACTGCCCTGACGAGGAAGGGCGATGCTCGCAGGCCACGCTATCCGTTGACCTGGATCGAAAATGTCGGCCGAGAGTGTCCGATCCCTTGGACTTCTTGGTCGGCGAGTTTGCATCCTTTTTACTCCGCGAAAAGGTGAAGCTTCTTCCGCGGCTGCGCTTTGGCTGCTCATTCTCGACAACGGGGCTATTCGCACCACTACCAATATCCCGTTCGTTGCTAGCCCAGCTGCCTATCCTGCCGGCGAGAGCCGCTTGCATTTCCGCGTGATCCTGCCGAATGAATTCCAGCTTGATGGTGTCGCTCAGGCTGCGCATTTTGTACCGCTGATTCTCGGGGATATTGCGGCGATCCAAGAGGGCTTCTAGTTGCTCATTGATGTTTCTGGCATCTACTTGCAAGTTCACAGTGTCGACTTTGGGCCTGGTAGGCTTTGTAGGGCTCGATACGGCCGACTTGGAGCGAGAGTGGCCGAAGCCGCCGAAGAACTTCTTGCCGTGACTTTGGTCGAGCAATACCGACACGGGCCTGGCAGCGCACTCTCGTGCCTTCGAAGATGATGGAGAATGAGCGCTATCGCCATCAAGCTGCTGTGGCCTCGGAACATGTAAGGACTGTGGCCGCTCCTTGGGTGCGCGTGTGGACGTAAGATCCGACGGATTTTGGTGCTGCACTGTAGTTCGGTCCGAGGTAAACTGGGCAAAGATGGGCGGTGGCCTCTCAAAGCTGGGCGAGGCACTGGGCGAGCCGTTGGGTTTGACATTCTCCTTGTCTTTTTCCCTCGCACGGCTCTCGTCATCGTGTGCTGTCCTGTAAAGATTTCTCAGCGATTTGGGCCGAGACAACAACCCAGCCAAGTTTGTGCTCGACTTTGCCTTAAACGGTTTGCTGGGCGATGCATCTCGAGACTTGGCTGCTCGCGCAGACTCCTTGTCGCTGCCCCCTGGACGAAAATACAGCTTCCCGAGTGCAGACTTCGCCGGTGAGCGCGCTTCACTGCTCCGACTCATTTCATCCCGACCTTCGTTGCGAGGCTTTGACGGAGAGCGAGGCGCGGGTTCCTGGGAATTATGCTGCAGTTCACCAAGGGCCCCCGGATTGTTCTTGACGAGATGCCCGACCATTCTTGTGTTGCCTTGCTGGCCGATATTCTGGTAATCGACAGATGTTGATGGCGTGTCATTCCCTAATCTGGCACAAGGGTGTTTGCGTTGTAGAAACGAGATGAGCGGAGAGGAGCTGGGAAGGGCTTTGGTGTATGCTTCGATATGCTGGGCTTGACCTCCTGTTGCCATTGCAACAGCGGCGGTCCCTTGGGACTGAATTATTCTAAATAGGGAAAATGGCTTTTCAAGAGGAAAGCGTTACGGCCACGTGCCTGCCTTTGACGTTAAAAAACGGTTTGCAGAATAAGGTAGAGGAGCGGCGCCTACTTGGTCAAGCCACGTAAAGGTTAGTTTAGTGGCTTCGGGCTACTGTAACGACAATCAAGTTCTTTTGACGTGGATGGACCAAGTGAATAAATAGCAGAGCAGGGTGAAGAGAGTAGGCAACGAAGAAGAAGAAGAAGGAGAAGCGAAGAAAGACTAGAAGAAGGCCGTGGATGTTGTATTGGGTAGGACATAACTATAATGAGGAGAATATATATACCAACAAACAGAATGAAGAACAACGGTGGTGACAGCATCGTTGCTCAGACAAAAAGTGCGCTCTCATTTCTAACCGCTCCCGCCCGTAGCTCAAACGGGGCCGTTGTTTACGAAGCGGGGGTAGGTGCTGTTGCTGCGACAACCGTCTCGAGGCTTATCTTATCGGCGGCCAAACATTCCATTCACACACCACCACTTCGTCGACCACTCACTCCTTTTGGTACGTCATTGCTCGCTAACAATTCGTTTTTGGTCCGGCCGGGGCAAATTCTACGCGAAACGTGAATCGTTTCGCTATGCAGTTTGCATGATATGCTCTGTTGCTCAAGCACAAACGGTGACTAGAAAGCAAGGCTATCACGTATGCACGCAACCAGCGTTTTCTTCTCCTAATACCTATTACGCCACAGCCAATGCAGCACAGATAAGCCCATCCTTTCTCGACAATAGCATTGTCCCCTGTCTGCATCTCCACCATCATTGCTTGCTTGAGTCGGCTACCTAATAATCGCCTGAAACCTGGACCCTGAATTGTTTTCAATACTCCGTACTTCCAATTTTGTTTTCTCACCACGCGGGCCCCGCTGTCTCCCCAGGCTTCTATTTTCTTTTCTCGTGTTTCCTTGCTTCTTTTTGCGGTTCATTGACTCTCTCTTTTCCCCCTTGGAAAGCTCTGATGTCTCCTTGGGCGATGTCGTAGCCAACGAGTCTCAGTAGCCAGTGTACCGCAGTCCGGCCGAGGAAGTGGCTCTCATTCAGGGGGGGGGGGGGGGGTTCGTAGACAAGATTCATCTTATCTCCACAGGAACAACCGCCTGTGCATTCCGCACGTCCTCGAGAAGGGCAAACCGACCTATAACAGGTATGTAGGGAGTATGTTCAGGCATTGTGACCTCTCCAAAGAAGTGGTTATCCGATATTACAGTCCCAAGGCCGAACAGTCGACAGAGCGGACGGACGTGACGCACATGCGCTGTCCTAATTCGGAGAAAGCAACACTTGTTTACATCGTCGAGGTCCATTACCTGTGACTTGACAGACCATGCCGCCGCGTTGACGTTGGGACAAACGCGCGCGATTTGAGCATCTGATACGTCTGGATGACGCCTACGAGTCGGTGGACATGGCAACGCTGTAGCATCCAGCTGTTTGGTGTGGTGAAGTTGGGCCGCGTGGCCGGGCATTAATGCTGGCAAAGTGAATCTTGGAGGGCAATAAGGGGTGCATCATGGCCAATCCAGGGGCAGAAAATCTCGACGTTCAATGCGTGATGCAACTAAGGCCTCTTAGGACGGCCGGAACAGTATCCAATACAATAGGTAGGTACTGCGCGTCTGCGTCATTTAGAAACACAGGATCTTATGTTGGCTATTATCGATGTCACGGGAGATATGTATGGCCTCTCAGAGCCTACTACGGCAATCTTGCAATGGCTTCCGCTTTGGCTTTGGAGTGGTGATCCGAGCCGGCGCAATCTTTTCCGTAGTCTATTTTGGGTTGCCTAGCTAAGACTTAAAGCTCGTTCAAAATCGCTAACATTGTCGACACCAGATTCATCGAACAAGTCAACCGATTAGTTCGCCGACTATGAACCCATCACCTTGAATACTGAAAGGGCTGGAGCCGGTCTCCTCGTTCCACTCTGTTCTGGAGGCATCAAGCATCTCATTGGAGACACACCAAACATCTCGGACGCGTTGAAACCGTGATTGTATAATGGTCATGGTACTTTCAGCTGCATTGAGAGAACTTCTCCTTCATGATATCGCTCGCCTTTTTGTGTTGAGGTGATGAGCTTCGGTGTGATGTTCTAGAGCGTCATTAATTACACGACATTCGCTCGAAGAAACAGGATAAGAGGTCGGTCGGTCCACATATTTCAAAACAGATACCTATCGCGTTGACGCCGAGAGCGCCTCCCATGTATGAAAGTATTGCACTGTAATTTTACCAAATCAGAGCAAAATTCCTTGGAATAAAACCTGAAGCCTGGAATTAATTCACGCGAACAATCCCCGGACTGGTGCCCTCGTTCTCTTCAAATACCTATGTGTACAGCCTTCCATTAGGAGCCACATAGCAAAGCAGAGCAAAGCAAAGCAAATTTAGAAGGGAACATTGGGAAAAAAGAAAAAAAACAGGAAAAAGAAAAGGGATAGAAATCCTCCCAGTGCCGTCTACTCGTCTCCGCCACACCGAGCTCCGTGGCCGTTATGACCTGTCAGGAGTCTTGAGCTTCACACTATCCTCTATTGACTTTCCCGACCCGTACCCATTCTCGGCCGGTCCATTATGCGAATTTAGCGTTTGTAACAGTGGTGTCGACTCGCCCCCGATTTCATCTCCATCCGCAACGTCGCTCATTTTACTCGTGGCGTCGTCCATGGCTCTAGAACTGGCACCATCGCCGGCAACAAACGTGGTCACGCTCAATCCTTGCTTGATTTTAAAGACATTGGTGCGGGTGCTGCGGGGATTGGCAGCGCGATTGGACGGAGCAAGGTGTCGAAGCTGTTGCTTCATCTCATCAAGCGATGCCTTGAAAGGGACTGGTCTATTATCGGGTTTGCCGTCTGGCCCGGCCGAGCCTCGTCGACGCATAAAGACCGCCATCTTGGCGTGTCTCTCGGGCACACCGTCACTCATGGCACCTAATGAGCCAACGACAGGACTTGCAGCTTCTATTTGTTCCGCAATGTCAACCAGTGCGGCGCCTTCACCGTGTCTTCTACCCACAGCAGCAGCACCAGCTTCGGCATGAATGCGTCGGGCACGCGGCGCCGGGGTGAGACGCCGAATAGCCTTGTGAACATCAACGTAGACATCAGACTCATCAACGATTTCCCTACAAGACAAGTTAGATTGTTGGTTCGACACGAAAAGAAACGACACTCTCGCGGACTTACTCTCCGATTAGCTCCTCAATGACATCTTCCAACGTGACAACACCTAGAGCGCCATGATCCGAGCCTGGATGGTTCGACACTAAAACCATGTGTGACTTGCCCTCCTGGAAGAAGTTGATGATGTCTAGGCAGCTGGTTTCCGGTCGTGTTTCCACTATTGCGCCAAGAGGAATCTCTCTGACTGGGATTTTGTCTTCCGGGTCATATGTGATGAGCGTTTTGACCAGCAACATGCCAACAAAGTCGGTAGGATTGCCCGCGCGATAAATGGGAATGCGAGAGTAGCCCGAACTCAAGATGTTGTCCATTGTCTTTTCGTCCAAAACGTGATCCTCAGCCAACGTATACACATCGTCCATAGGCGTCATGACCTCTGACACAGGCTTGTCCTTCAAGTCTAAGACGGCGGTGATGATGGTGACTTCGTCCTGGTTCAACCGATCAGAAAGCTCTCCCAAGGACTTGTGAAGGGTCACAAGTGTTTTGAGGCCACTTTTCTTGTACACTGTTCCATGATCTTCGCCGAGAACCCAGTCGAGCAGCTTGGCAGTCGGCCAGGCTACGGGACTTGTCAGGTACATCAACATGAGCACCGGTTTCGACATGAGACCGCCAATCGGTAAGCCGTAACGAACACAGATGGACTGGGGGACAATTTCGCCGAATATGACTAGCGGACACGTTAGCATTCACACGTTCGCCTAGGTGGTCTTGTCGCGATCAAATTCCTCGGTCTCAGGACCTACCGATCAGGATCGTGCTGCCAACGACAGCTGCGACGCCACCGCCCAGAGTTCTGTCGAGAACAACCGGTAAAGACTCATTGACAATTACGTTGGCTAGCAACAGGGTGACTAGCACCCAGTGCTTGCCCTTATTGAGCAGCTGCAAAACTCTCTTCGCGTTTTTGTGTTGTGGTTCGCACGCATCGCCGGACACAACCTGCAAGTAAATACTGTCCTGTCCCATGAGACTACATAAAAAAAAACGACATGTTAGCGAGGTCTTTGAGTGCCAACTTTATCAATCATCACCGACAACGTCATCGACCAAATGCCTGAGACCAAAGGGAGAAATGCCAACGTACGCAATGGTTAGACCAGCAAAAGCACCACCGAGTAGGACGAGAACCATTGATGCCACGTACAACATCCAGGCGGGCGTTCCCTTGAGCTCATCGCCCCCGTGCTTCTTTTCAGCCAACGGCGCTGCTGCGACAGACGACAACCCAACCCCTAGAATGCGGCCCATTCCTAGAACACATGTCCGCACGCTGGCGAAACTGCCGAAGCCGTTGCTCTGTCTCATCGCCGAAAAAGAAAAGAAATGATCGGGAATAGAAGATCGTGGACCGATTGCGAGGACACGCTTTCTTTGCGGGGCGTCCCCTCTGCGAAACGTAAGAGCACCTTTTTGTGAATAGGCCAAGCCCTATGGATTCGTCTAGAAGCGAAATAAGAGTGACTGCTTCGACGATGCTACCTGTCTGGGCGAATCGGTTCGACGGGGTAGGTAGTTTGATTGGATGATACCCTGTCTTGCTTGGCTCAGTCGTACACGGCTAGGACGATGCCTGTCAGCCAGGGAGTATCAATCGGCGTGCCGGACTAGGTAGTCTCGGCCGGACGGCCACGACTCAGCGGGAGCTTTCAAAAATCGCTGCCGGATGGGTGGGTTGCAGGAGTATGCAGATTAAGCAGGGAAAGCAATCGTGGCTGTGGATTCGCTGCAGACTTTCTTCGATGATGCTTTTGCCAGCGGGCGTACTGTCGTCGTGCGTCTTTGGCGGGGGATTCAAGATTGGAACGTGAAGTTGCCTGCCAACTTCGCTTGGCACGTCGAAACTTGAAAGAGCTTACGGCTAATGACGACGAGGTGGGGGGCAGAGATCCGCTGCAATCGCTTCTGATTGGCTGTGTACTTTGCTTCGGTAAGGGTTCAAACTTCACAGTCGCAAAGGATCTGGCTTGAAGGCAACGCGGACCCCGGCGCGCAATCGGAATTCAGCTCATCTTCATCTCATTTACAATCAGAATCTCGTTTATTCGCTAAATACGTAAAGACGTTGCCCAGCAGACCTCGGTTGAAGCAGTGTCAATGTACGGAGTAAATTACACATCAACAGCTTCATGATGTTGTGTTCATTCCACCACCGTCATATTCCCACCCGATTCCCGACAGCGACCCAGAAAAAAGGCGGGGCTTCCAAGAAGATAGGTACCTCCTAAGGTATGGTATGTATGTATGTACATACATACCTGGAACCTCCTACCTACAGCAGCTGCACAAGACTCACGTCCAAGACGCCCTTTGATGCCTTCAGACCGTCCATAATCTGAGCAGCCACTTCCCCGTCGACACCCAGGATCATGAGCGCCTCGTTGTCCGTCTGCTGCGATAGCGGTGTGCTCTGGCTCTGCCTTGCCTCGGCGTCCAAACTCGCCACCTGCATGTATCGGATGTTGATGCCGTGAGACCCGAGCACCGTGCCGACTTGACCGATTTTGCCTGGCTCATCGTAGTTGTGCACGATGATGAGAGTGCCCTCGGGCTTGAAGGTGGCATTGAAGCGGTCCAGTTTGGAAATGTAAACCCTCTTGTCAGGCCCAACATATCCTTCAATGATCTGTTCTGCATCTGACCCCCGAGCTTCATCTGCGATGGACTTCAAAGTCACCAAGTTTGAGTACTTCAGGCTCGTTGACTGATAGACATGGGTTTCGCTGATGACGATACCCTTCTCCTTCGCAATGAGGGTCGCGTTGACAATGTTCACGTGTGAGTCGCTGAAGAAGGCCGCGAGACCTTTGACAAGTGCAGCAAAGAGCGGCTTGGTGTTGTGCAAGCCGGCCAAGTCGCCATGATAGATGAGCTCGAATCGTCTCCCCCCAATCATGCCGCCCTTGGATTTGACAAAGTGCTGGGTGTAGAGGCGGCCCATCTTCTCGACCAGCCGCACAGCAGGGCCGAGCTTGCGATACTCGTCTGGAAGGATGATGGGGGCATTGACTGCGCTGGTAGGCAGACCACCGCGGAGGATCTCGAGCATCTGCGTGCATACGTCGATCGAGACGTTCTCCTGGGCCTCGACGGTCGACGCACCCAGGTGAGGTGTTGCTACCGTATTCGGATGCTTCGCAAGCCAGTCGGCGACCGAGCCCTGGATGAGAGGCTCGGTTGTGAAGACATCCAAACCAGCACCAGCTATCCATCCTTCATCCAGAGCCTTGAGCAGTGCGACTTCGTTGTACACTCCGCCCCGAGCCACGTTGAGCACTCTGGCCGTCTCCTTCATCATCTGCAGCTCCTCTTCACCAATCAAGTCCATCGTGGTCGCCAGTAGCGGAGTGTGGATCGTGAGAAAGTCCACATGAGGCAGCAACGTCTTGAGATCCGACACAAGCTCAACACCAGCCTGTCGGGCCATGTCTGCACTTGCAAATGGATCAACAGCTTTCACGTGCATGCCCAAGCCCTTTGCCATCCTGGCGACGTTGATGCCAACTTTTCCGAGCCCAACAATACCCAATGTCTTTCGACCAACCTCAACACCTACTAATCTGCCGCGCTCCCCCCACTTTCCATCCTTGATAGACTTGTCGGCACGGCCAATGTTTCGCGCCGTTGCCAGTAGCAAGGCGATTGCATGTTCAGCCGCAGCCAAGGTGTTTCCTCCGGGTGAATTGATCACGATGATACCCTGAGATGTAGCTGCTGGCACATTGATGTTGTCGACACCAACACCAGCACGGGCTACCGCCTTGAGCTTTCGTCCCGTCTGAAGGACTTCGGGCGTGACTTTGGTTTCTGACCGAATAATCAGGCCTTCATATTCGGGAATGATGGATATGAGCTCGTCAGCAGAGAGCCCAAGCTTGACGTCCACATCGTGGTGGGAGGCGAGCAGGGCCAGGCCATCGGCAGACACCCTTTCTGTCACGAGTATGCGATGTCTCGAGACAACAGAAGCCGTGCTCCCTTCCATGGATGCTTCAATCATCATGAGAAGTGTAGGTTGAATATCGTTTGGTGCTGTTTGCTGCATCTAAATCTGATGCTTCGGGACTTGAAACACAGAAGCCGTGATTGGAAGAAAAGAAAGACAGAACCGGGCTTCAAGTGTTCCGAGATGAGTGGCAGACTGTCAGTGCGTTATACAAAGACAGCATGGCGAAGTCATGGACACGAATTGGCTGGTACAAGTGGCACACAAACATGTGCACTCGTGCAACAGTGCTCCTGCATAATCTCTGATCTGCATTTTTCGTATTCATGCCTGTTTGGCTCAGTAGTGGCCATACTTTCCGGCTCTTGTTCTATCGGAAGACTTGGGGTAAAATGACTACCGCGATGGCTGTCCCTCTCTTCCATGTGGCAACTTGGACCTCAGACAGCCACAGGTCAACTTTCTGCGACTGATATCTGACATGTTGCGGTGCCCAATCTACTGCATACAGACGTGCATTTGATTTTCGATGTCACGCAGCTTGACCATTCAACTTTAGGCAGTGACGGGATCGGCAGCCGCGGAATCGGTGCAGAGGGCCGATGAGTTGAGTTACGCGTACGGGTCATTCTGAGCCCCCCTTAGCTCTCTTAGCTCCGCGCGAGGTATAGGAGGTAGGTGTGTAAGCTTCTCACATGTGAAGAACAATTGATTTGACGAGTCAATTAGGTTTGTTTGAGTCGCACTCCGGCTTAAAAACTGCTCAGAAGTCATGCAAAGTAACCGCTCGTGTGGTGGCGCTGATCAGATTGACCCGTTGCCAAACATCATTGCACCTTTTCCCACCAAGTCGTTGCCCTAATGCCTCCAATTTGTCCATCTAGTCATCTCTTGGCTGTGCCATTACATGCATCGTCCCCTATTTACATCTTCCATTCTAATCTAGTTCTTTTCTACGTCTAAGTTGGAACCTTATCACTGTACTTGTCGTTGGGGATGACTTCAATCGAGTATCCATCAGGATCAAGCATGAAGGCGATGTTCTTCATGCGTCCGTCTGTCAGTCTCTTTCTCCAACTGACGCCAAGGTTCTCGAAGCGCTGGCAGGCAGCTTCGACGTCGTCGACACTCACGCCTATTTCACCAATTAGTACCCAGGGCTTGAACTACGACCCAAAATTGCAACGGTCTTTTGAACTGCAAGGCTTACAGATGTGGCCGAAGCCTTGAGGCTCGTCGTTTCCATTATGATACTTGAAGTTCTCATCCTTCTCTGTACCGTAATTCCAAGTGAGCTCTAGCAGACCCTCACGATGAGCAGTCTTTTCATCGTTGGGAGGACCCTGCTCCCCTGGGTAACCAAGGAAATACAAGTTGAATCCAGCAGACTGATTCTCCGAGGTTCGGAAAAGGGTCATGCCCATGACTTCTTGATAAAACTTTAGGGACTTCTCTGCATCCTTGACGCGAAGCATGGTGTGATTCTGACTGCATGATTAGCTCACCAAGCCACATGTAACGAACATACCAAACCGTTGAGCACTGATTTTGCGGCATGACGAGAGCGACCTTACCATTTTGTACGTGGCTACATCGGTTTCCTTGATGTTTGCGGTTTGTTCGACCGGTTTCTGGCCAATGATCTCCACCCAGTAGCCGTCAGGGTCCAGAGCAAAGGCAATATTGTTCATGCGGCCGTCAGTAAGCTTCTTCTGAAACTTGTACCCAGCATCTCCTAGGCGCTGGCAAGCGGCTTGAATATTGTCGACGCTGATGCAGGTATGGCCAAAGCCCCGGTGCGGCTCCTTGTTGCCCGTATTAACGGTGAAAGATGGGTCATTTTCCGTGCCGTAGTTGTGTGTCAACTCAATGACGCCTTCCCGGTTGGCTTGTGAATTGCCATGGGAGACTGCTTTGGGACTGTTGTATCCCAAGAAGTAGAGATCAAATTTGTTATCTGGAAAGGCTCGCTTGGAAATCAGTGACATGCCGAGGAATTCGTAGAATTTCACTTTGAATCGTGCTGGTCAGCGATCTTGCTCTGATACCCTCAGGGTCGAGGGATTCCAGGAAGTAGTTACCAGGAAACATACCGGATGCCTTTGGATCCTTGACTCGAATCCTGGAAAGTGTCAGATGTCACCAATCAAATCGTTGAAACACAGCAGAGACATTGCGGTTCTGTTTCGTCTTACATTGTGTGATTGAGCTTGTACGCACTCGTCTCCGTTTTGGCCACCATTGTTGCTAGATTTCGTACTATCTGATGTCAGTTTGCGTACTTCAACCTGCATTCATGTAGCGTCTCTTCGTATCAGTCATGTACCTGAGTGTGTCTTTAAAACAGGAAGTCTGAGGAGCGATGGAGAAGGCTGCAGAGAATGTATGAGGGACCGAATGCGTTGTGTAGCGCTGTAAGAGATCATCGAGCGTCTTCAACTTTCAGACGCTGGTGCGATAGCGAGCTGGAAAAGTCAGAGTGGTAATGGTGGAATATCGAAGCTTCTATTGAAGCATTCAGCGATCGACGATGCTGCAGCCCTACTACATACCTACCTAGGTACCTATATGTATGTATGTATGTATGTATGTACGTACCTGTAAGCTAGCTGGCCGCTGGAGCCCCCTGCCGCCATAGAAAGTCAGACGTCATCAGTGATCACTGATCCGTTCGATGCAGCAAACGGTCGGGCGTCAGTCCTCTGTGTGGTCCATTTGTTAAATAAGTGGAGCGCGGCCCGAGTGATTCCCGGCCCGGGAGGTAGGTACCTCCTATCCGTACGTAATCCCGCGTTACCTGCAATGTACCTAGTGGGCGCTCGTGCAAGCGGCCAATTAGATTCTGGAAAGCCGCGGCTGGACAGACACGTCTTGTCGCAACGTTTGACTCCATCGTGCCATTCTGTGCTTCTGCTCCCCGCACCTCAATGGCTTAAATCATTCTCTTACCAAACGGGTCTGGGCTGTTGCGTCCTTTCGCGCCCTTTGATGATCTTCATAAACGGATGTGCCGTTGTCAGACCTCCGTGCCGGCGACTACACACATGCCGTAAAAACGCGTCGTCTCCATCTACCTCGAGCACCGCTGCCGACCAGGGTTCCCGGCTCCTGCGTCTGGGTAACGAGCTTCGTCTAGGCCACCCATCGCTCATTCTCGGTCATTCTCGGTTGGCCATTATCAGCAAGAAGTAATCCTAGCAAGGCATCGAGGCGAATTATGTCGAGATATTCATCAATGGACGAAGCTTCTGTCATGGCCAATAGTCAACCCGGGCCCTTCATCCACGACTTGTCGCCCCGCGCCAACAAGACTCGGTCGCTATCTGACGGCGGCGGCACATCGTCCAAGCTATCCTCATCGCCAAGAACCACCGAGACTTCGCGAAGAATATCGAAAGACGATATCGACGTGAGAGACGCGCAGCCGCCGGCCACACCGCGGCATACCCAGGTCGAGGGATGGTCGCTCCAGGTGCCGCCTCGTCCATTTACTCCTCCATCCACTGCCTCGAATACATATGGAAGACCGCCTCTGTCGCCGAGCCTCGATTCTTCGCATGCGTATACCTCCCCGCTCAACATTCTGCCCCGTCTCTCGCGTGGTTTGGGCTTTTCTCGCGCAGCTACAAGCCTACATCACTCGACACTGGCCGAGTCGTCTCCGGACTCATCACCGATCATTGACAATCGAGCCATGAGCATGCCTCGCTGTGGATCTGAGTTTGGCGCTCCTCAGCAAAGCTCCTCGTCATTGTGGTCAATAATGGATAGTCGCGAAAAGGTCAACATCAACAGCTCTCTTGGGAGCACACCTCAGCAACTAATAAGGTCGGATTCATCAAGTTCGTCTGGCTTTGACGATGCCATGGACGAGGATACGGAGGAGCCCTACGTTACAACTCCGCAAGTGTTGAGAAGCACGTCGAGCTTGCCACAAGCTGGGTCCTTTGGCTCGCCTGCTATGGGTAGTCTGGTGCATTTTCAGCAACGACATCGATATCGGAAACAATACACGAAGAAGATGTGTGGTCCTCTGGGACTGGGATTCAATATGTCTGCTGCGTCCATCTCCAAGTCACCGTCTGGCAACTCCTCGAATACTCGGAGGGAAAGTATTAGCTGGCAAGCCAATCAATTACACATCTCTACCGCTGACGGCGACGAGAGTGTGAAATCATTGAGTGACGTCGACAGCCACGGAGGAGATGGAAACCGGAAAGTCATTCGGCGAGCGGTCACGCGTCAGAGGAATCTTTTGGTAGGTCTGGGGTGATGATAGTCTCTTTTCATATTTTTATGCTGGTAATCGTATTCTAATCTCCTGTTTTGATCAGCCCAAGACAAAGACGTTTGCCCGAATCCGCGCGGCGCTTTTTGAAGAGGTCGCCCCGGCTGAAGCGGAGACACGCCGAGAAGCGGAAGTGGTGAAGCAAGTGCGCGAGAGCATCGATACGCGCAAGCCTCGCGTACCATCGCTTTCAAGCGAATCAGTCACAGCTACAGGCGCATTATCCTCTCCGAATCTGACCTACACCGACACCATTGACGACATCCAAGACTACGACATGGCTGTTCTGAGTGATTTATCCACGGGAACGTCGAGTCACTTCAAGCAATATGCTCTCAAGAACCCCAAATTGATGAGGGACGCATTCTCCGAATCAAGTAGCATCGGGGGTGCACTAACAACACCACCACCTCTTGCATTCCTCCCCCTCGAGTCCTCTTCTGGTCTGAGCGAGGACGCCATCATGGATTCTCCCTTACCTGGAAGGTTATCCAGGGGCTCTGTAAGTCCCCCCTGCCTGCAATCTTTGCCGCTCCTGCACAGTGATGAAGAGCTTTCCCTAGGAAGCTGATTCTCGTCACATTGCGTAACTAGTTTTCCTACGACTCCAACGCACAGGGACCGAGTGCCGCCGACTACTCCTGGCGCTTCAACAATAAGAGACGACGAGATGACGATTTTGACCCGATGAGTTTCAAGCGACGAGCTGTAAGCCCCGGTATGAGTGTTCATAATTCGCCAATCCCGCATAGTCCTCTGCAGCGTGACTCTGTCCCGTGGGGTACGCGTGCTGGCAGCGCGGGGGGTGAAAGAGGAGGCAGTTGCGCACTGAGCGATGCCGGGAGTGTGAGTGGCGGTAACTCAATCACTTACTCTGCTGGGACGCCTGGGCGGCAATCTGGTAAGGGAATGGTAGGGCTTCAAGGGATGGCTGATACCAATGACGGGATCATGCGGATGAGTATGGATTAGTGAGCGGTTGATTAGGGGAGAGACAGCATGCATACTCCTCATGGGATTCTTTTCATTTGTCTCTTGTCTAGTTTTCTTCTTTAAACATGCTATTGGGGACTTTTTGCGTATATTCATGGAGGCGTTGATGTGCTGATTTTTGGGCTTACATTTACTCTATGTTGGGTTTCGGTCTGGGATACCTTTCTGTTTTCTTATGTATTTGTAATCTTGTATCTGTATTCGGCGTGTACGCAACATCTTTAGAGGCCTTAACATTACACTTGTACTTTTCTCTTGCTATGTTCGGTTTGACTCCTCTTTTCTCGCTTCTCTTATTTCTTGCTTTCGACGCGGATAACATCGGCGGTCCAGACAGAGGCTCACTCACCTCAAGTTACGGGCTCCACAACCACCTCCTGACCTATGAAGCACCATGTTGGAGAACAGTGCTCACAGCGGACGACTTGTGGTTCATGAATTGCGGTATCTATGCTCGTTTATTCGGGTTTGGTACGGATGGGCAAAGTAGTACGTAGAGCGCGTGATAGGTACATAGTGTATGGTTCAGGGGTAGTCTTGACCGGACTAGCGGCAGTCCAAAGTCTGAGAAGTTTCGTTTCACAGTGCTCAAGGACAAGTCTCTTTGACAACCAACAGTAACATTATTCGTTGTTCGTTTCCGAGAGCTATGTAGTTCTTGACAATTTACGTCATGATTATGTGTCTGTTACATATGCGTCAGAAAGATGAAGCCACGTTATATGTAAGTGGTATCGAGAAGTGAGACGCGACAAATTGAAGAGATGATATCATCCAAGTGGCCAGCTAATGTCACCCTCAATACAATAGATACTATACTGTATGCGGCCGAAGAAGAAAACGCGTAAAAAGAAGAGTTCCCGGAATGCATTCCAAACGCAGATTATCGCACATAAGCTCCTGCCCACCAACGCCCTCATAAATGCTTTCATTGACATCGAGGTTCCTCACTCGTCGTCAAATTCATGATTGAACGAACGTCTTTATCACGCCCTTCTTCATCATGAAACAGCTTTTGGGGGAGGAACCGCATGTTTGCCTTTACCGAAATCATCCTCCGGGACTTTTAACGTCGCCAGCTTTTCGTCGAGCCAATATGCCAAATCAGCAGCGCGTCGCCTCATGGTAATGATGGTAATGGGCCCCGCACTGTCCACGCTCTTCTTTGTGGTCTGGCTTTCTGCGCTTTCCACACTGAATGCGCTGGCTGCGCTGGGGCTGCCTGTCGGGTCGTCACACGCGTTCTCGTCGGATTCATCAAGTTGCTCGTCTTGTGCGACGACATTCTTGTCTTGTTGGATCGATTTGGCGTCCTCTTGATCGTACTGTATGTCTTGTTGGATCGATTTGGCATCTTTTTGATCAGATTTTGCGTCGTGCTGAGGATTCTGAACTGAGGGCCCGACGCAGACGAGGAGTAGGCCGCATTTCAAACGGCGAATGACGACTGTTCCGTCGCTGAGTTGCACGGTAATGATGGCTGGTGGAATTAAAGGAGCGGCTTTCTTCCGCGCATTGGACTTTTTGGAAGCACTTTCTTCGCGGGATTTCAGAGAATCGTCATCTTCATTGTCGCTGTCATCGTCATCATCGTCATCATCTTCATTGCCGCTGTCATCGTCATCATCGTCATCATCGTCATCATCGTCGGCCCCAGGGGTGGGAGAGTTGGAGTTTAGATCTGAATTCACGGAGCTGGGGAGGGCTGAGGAGACCTCGACTGAGGAGGAGGTATGAATGGCCACCAGAGAGGCTGCTACGGTGGCGTGAGTGCGTAGTATAGCGACGGGCCGAGAACTCGCATACGCGACGATCTTGCCTTGAGGTGTAGTCAGGAGCAGAGTCGGCAGCTGAGGATTTTGTTTGGCCTTCAGGAAGGCGGAGAGTCTTTTGGTCAGAAGAAGAGGCGGTGGTGGATCTGAGTAGGCCATGTTCACTCCTTCCCTTCCCTACTCGACTTAACGCTAACTGTATAGATATCTGGCGATTGGCGAAGAGGAGTTGCGGGACGAATAGGTCGAGGAGCCGTGTGGAGGCTTATCTTGGGAGGGAACTAGTTTGCGCATGCAGCTGATGGCATGTATGGACGATACTTGCAAGGTAGGAGGTTTCGGTGTCGATCAGACAAAGAGGCAGCTATCGCATCATGTTAAGTATCTTGAACAAGCTCAATGATGGAGGGGTTTAGAAATGGAATGAAGACGTTTGAACGAGTTGTCAGATGACGATTTTCGTATGTACGGAGTTTGTACCAATGGCTCAGGTGACAAACTTGAATTCAAATTCACATTGGCTACGCTAGCCGGTTCCGTAGCGTGTGGGGCTCTTTGGCTGTCACCCAGCATGACATCACAAGTCCTGATACGGACGCGACAGCGGGTACCTACATATACTATATCCAATATTGAATGAGAAATATATTGCATGCGTTTGAAATTTTGAATCGATGATCCATGCCCAATTGATGGCCACCTGTAAACGGCGTGTTAAAAAGGGATACTGGCGGAAGGGGGGGATGAAAGTGAATCGCCCGCCAGTAGGCACCTAGGTAGCTGGGTGCAAATCGCCACTTGGGCCGATGCGTCTTGGTACTGTATGTATGGCACGCGCACTTTTGCGCAATGTCTCCAGGCCTATCTACATGTAGATCATTGATTTTTTACTATGTATGTATACACGTACAGGGCAGTTCGTCGGCTCATCTCTTGTGCCTTCCCCAAGGATTTGAGAGCGGCTAGATTTTACTCTGTCTGGTTGGAATGGGACGACTTCACAGCAAGGCAAGGCGGGGCTGGCCCCATGTGCGGGACGGCAGGAGGGGGCCTCAATCGTCTCAGAACAATTGCCCCCTTGCATTGTCTAGTTAGAGTGAACCAATAGAAATGGGTGTCAACGTGGCTCGAAACAGCCTGGGGAAGGTGCGATCGCAGCTGGTCGTACCCGACACCCGCCCGCCACCTGCCCTTTGAAAGCCACCCATTGGCATCAAGCGTATCAAGCGCCGGCATGGTGTTTACCATCGCGCCCTTCGCACCAATCGCCTTCATCGTGTCGATTGTCTTGCTATTACCAGCCGCTCCGCTCCAGCTGTGCATTCCCGATTCCTGTGTAGATAATAGCCGCACTTTTGAGTTCTGCTTCCGACTATGTATTTCGCATCTCTGCTGCACTCGGCCGCAGTTATGCTACCAGTCCTTCTCGGCGCCTGTTTAACAGACGGCTTCGGCTCGTTGTCAAGTCCATCCCATCATTCACTCATCTCGCCATCCCTCTCGCTCGTCATCTTGTCTCAAAGCTGTCGATGCTTGCGCGAGAAGACTATACTGTCAACTTGAAGTGAATGGCTTCGCACTACCGTACACCATTTACATCTACCTTTCTTTCCTTCTTCCTTTCTTCAATATCTGGTTAAGCTGGTCTCCGTGCTTCGCTTCATCTGGCTTCGTGTGCAATATTTGTCTCGATAATCCGCTACATCTCCGCAACGAAGCTTGGTCGCCTTCCTTGAACAAAGGAGATGGGTGCCTAGTCGGTACTGATTGGCCCCCTCTTTCCCAGAACCTCCTGTTTCCAGCATCTCAGTGTTTTCTCCGATCCATGCCACAAAGCAAATGGTGTTGTCGGCAGGTCCGCTTCACGACACAATTCACGTACTCAGCAGAAACAACGGATACTGGCTCACTGAGATTTCTCCAACGATCCGCTGCGTCACTATAAGATATTTCAGAATATATACTGCATGGACTGGCTGCGCCATTCGGAATTTTAACATTCGCGCATCATGGGCTGCGCAAGTAATAGGAAGAAGCAGACGCGCGACTTTGCCGACCAGAAATGGGATTACATCAACCTGCAAGATTTCAAGGCCAAGGGATGTGGCCCCGGATTTGCATACGGCTATCTGTGGTTCATGCTCATCACGTCTATCGCGGTGTACGCCGTCGACAGTTTTACGGCCGTGAACCTACTCGCCTTCAACCGGTGGTCGTCTGCAATTCAACCAGCCATTCCTTTTGACATCTCGAAATGGATCTTTTCGGTATGCATACTGCTTTCGTTTGTGAACCTTGCTTTCGAGGGTATCAGAGCGATCCGCGTCATGCGCCGAAACAACGTCGCTGAGTGCTTTCTCGACAGCTTAGCTGTTCGATGGGAATCGATTAGGCTGGGACGAGGCCAGGGATGGAGAAGATTTCTGGTCTTCGCAGAGCTCACCAAGAGTAAAAAGGGTTCGGAATACGTAGCTCTTTTCACGTACTTCAGTTTCCAGTGTAAGAATGCCCCCTTGTTGCTCTCCAATGTTTGCTGCGTTAACTTGATTGTCAACTGACCGCCTCATTAGCATGGATCCGTGTCATCTTCTGCTCTGGACCTCTTCAAGTAGTCAATGCTCTGACACTTCGGTCTGTTTATCAAGTCAAACTTGCACCGACCGCCACCAGCATAGACGGCGCGATTCTAGGCTTCTTCGGCAAGATTAAGGCGCTTGCCTCCGAGGATTATCGGCAGGCCGTCATCCTTTCCGGCATGTGTTACACCTTTGTGGTGTGGGCTTTCTCTGCTCTCTTTCTGCTGATGGCTGTACTGTTCTACGTTTTTTTTCTCTTCCATTGGATTCCGCAAGCGGATGGTGGCTTGGCGGGGTACTGCGAAAGAAAGGTCAACAAAAAGCTGCTTCGTATCGTAACGACTAAAGTCAATATAGCTCTGGCAAAAGGTCAGGCCAACAGGGAAAAGGCGGAAATGGAGCTTGCCAAGAAATATGGCGACAAAGTATCTTGTCTGAACCGCGTAGCTACGCTTCCCACACTCCCTGATCTACAAGGAAGAATCAAACATGACCTTCCCCACATGCCTACCGCCGTAGGACGGGATGAGAAGACGACGAGTATTCTTCCTGCGTACAAGTCTCGTCCCAGCTCTTTGGGACCCCTTGAATCAGGTTCCGTCGGGGTCATGTACCCGATACAACGGACGACCACGGCGGGTTCAACAGTCTCAAAGTCGAGTATTTCTTCTCGAGTCCCCTTAGTATCATGTGCAGCAGGTATGGGCTACGGTCAACAATCCCAATCATTAGCGCCTAGCCTTTCCCATGTCAGCTTTGGCAGTGGTATGACGCCGCCGATTCGTTCGGGAACTTGTACTTCACAACCTACTCCGCCCGTTCCCAACGCTCGACCTGGTTTCGGACACGCGAGTAACTCATCCATGGGGACCCCATTCCGATCATTTACATCTAGTCCTGCCTCTGTGGGTGCTGATAAGCTGCAATATTCTGGCCATCCAAGACTACTCACAAAACGTTCAGTAGACTCCACTGCTACTGCACCGCCCATCATGGGACGAGCTAACACAGGCCCTTTGCCCTATCAACCGCTCGATACATACGATGCCTCTGGTGTTCCTCTGCCTTCTCGCAGTATAACGAGTCCACCAGGTTCGATGCCACCACAGAGAGAGGTAACGCCCATGATGCGTCCACCGCAACGGACCATGACAGCACCACTTCCAACAGACATTGGCTATGATGGACCAAGATCGGTGCCGAACCACGGTCAAGGGCAGACGCCGGCATATCGAGGCGTACCATACGGTCATGACGTTAGGTCACAACATCACAGCAGCCGATACTACTGAAGAAAGAGCACCACGGAAAAGTAAAAAAGAACGAGAGAAAACAAATCAAGCTAAAAAGAGAAGGAGTTAGATGAAGAAGAGTTTTCCTTTCTGAAACCCGCCAGGCTGGGAACATGATTGAATATCTCGACCAAATGATTAGAATATCCTTCACAACAAAAGTATACGTTCAGGTTTCTGATGTCAGAGGACACCGGCAGTGAATCTGGTATTCTACTCCGAGAGCTCCTATCCCACGATTCAGATACCCAACCCTGTATGAAGATGATTAGCATATGAAATGTATACAAACGATGCATTATAATACCAAAAAAAAACTTGTTGTTTGTTGTGGTGATGTGGCGACGTGGTTCATTGCCCTCCGTACCCTGTCTGAAGGGCCACCCGGTGCTGTGCACGGGTCGTTTAGAAGCAACACCAAGGCCATTGTGACTCGGTATTTCGGGTTTGACAGTCGGCGGCTTCTTATGTACACGATCCGAGTTCTGTACTCGATTGCACAGGTCTTGAGTTGCAGACTCTTGTTGCATGATTGGCTGGCAACTATGTAGCACGTTGTACTGATAAACGACTCGTAACTGGCAGCTGCCAGGGAAGGGACTAAGCATGGCCCAGTAAGACAGCAAACCATCCATAGTTGGGGGCAATGCAGCAAAGAATTCTATCCAGGAAATAAATAACACAATGGGCTGCAATCAATGAACAACTGCGCCCTGGACCAGCTGGTAAGAACAAACATCATGTATGCCAAAGGTCAAGAATTAGGTCTCATGACTCATCGGCACCCTCGTCACCACCGCTACTATCATCATCTTCATCGCCCATCCCCGGGTCGGGCAAGACAATGCCGTTCAAAAACGTCACCTACGCAACAGTTAGCCACAGAGAAGCAAGACAACTTACAAGGCCTCTATTTTGGCAACAACTGCATCGCTAGACTCACAAATCCACACAACCCTCGTACCAGGTCTGCAAGCCTCTCCTGCACATCATCCTTTGTGAAGAAGTCCGCGTCAATCTTGGTTCCAATCGTGTAATTGCGGAGCTTGAGCAGCTCAATGTCCCGATGGGTGATCTCGTAGCCCTGCGCGATGCAATTAGCTTGAGAGCCGGGGGAAAGAAGTCTTTCTTACGACTTGATGGGACACCAGGATGGGGGAACGGCAACACAAAATAAAGACATGTCAAGTAGTTTAATGTTGTACGAACCATTGGCCGCTTCTTGAGAGCATTTTCCTTATTCCTCTCCGCAAACGCCTTGACGACCGCGTCCGGCCCCGCGCTGGCCTTGATCTTGGGGAAGAAAGTCTTCTTGAAGAACGCTTCGTTGAGGGTGCGGCGCCATCGGTCGGGATTTCTGTCGATGCTGCACCGTAGCTTGGCTATGGAGCTTGCTGGGGGCTGCCAGAGGCCGCCGCCGATGAAGGAGGCTCCGGGCTCGCAGTGGATGTAGTAGCATGCGTAGGGGCCTTTTCGGCCAGTTCGGGACCAGGCGGCGGAGAAGTGAGGCTGTCGGAGAGTTAATTACAGTATATATATGGGCAGAACGTGTGATGTGTGTATATTTGTGTATATGTATGCATGTGTAAATGTATATGTGTCTATGTGCGTGTGGGGGGGGGGGGTATAAGTCAAAATTGCGTGTGCAAATAGATTTATTGAAGCCGTCAAGCTCTCTCGTGCCATCATGATCAACGCCAAAAGCACGTCTTTTCTTTCTTTTTACCTTGTACGGCGTCTTGATCTTACTAAACCGGATATCCCTATAGATGCGGAAAAAGACATCTTTGAAGGGAAGTTCCGGGACCGTCTCATCCACGTCAATGACGGTCTGCGTGGCTATTTCCACAAAGTTCTGCCAATCCTCAAGGGCGCGTCTGTACTCGCCGTCATGAGCTGGACGATGTCAGCGCCGGATGCTGTATCGGGACAAGAACGACGGGCTGCGAGGGTCTGTCGCGCGAAAACAGTAGAAGCTCACATTTCAGCCAGGCTCTCCTGTTGTTCGCTTTGAGGTCCTTGAGGAAAAGTAACGTATTCCGGTGTACTTTGTGGTCTGCATAGTCTACACCACCTGTGTCTCTCAACTTCTCCAAGGGTAGGATTACAACCTTGCGAGGGGCGTCGTCGTCGTCATCCTCCTCCTCCTCCTCCTCCTGTTTGCCATCATTATAGTCGTTCTGTTCGTCATCATTATGGGCCTCATCTGCTGACTCTTCGTACCGGTCTTCGCTCTCGTTCTCGTACTTGGTTTCCCGATTAGATGTGGCTTTGCGCCGCTTCTTCGCGGCAGGTTCGCTCTCATCTGAGTAGTGTGGATCCTCAAAGTAAGAGCTCTTCTGTGCGCTGGTGGACAGGCGACCGGACCGTCTTCGAATTGTGCTTTGCTTTTCGGGGGCTGATGTTTTGCGCACCGGCATGACGAGGAGGCGTGGGTATACGGAAACTTTGCAAATGTAGAAACTGTCTGATTTCCTTGCGTTGCAGTCGAGGTGGTTTACCTATACGGGGTTGGAGAAAGTCGGTTGCGTCATTGGGCAGGGCCGTTGACGCGTGAGCTTCCCCGGGGTCCGTTTTAGTCTACAAGGAGTGGCCAATCCGAGACCGTCCTTGTACATTCCTGGAGCGGCTCCGTCTCAAACTTCGTATGTGCCGCCGCGGTTTGACTTGGAATTGCTCGCATCTGAATTCAAGCTATTTCCGGGCAGAGACATGCGTTTGGAGAAGAAGAAATGTTTCTCTTGTTGTTAATGAGGCCTGTACCGTGTACGGGGTAAAAGTAGGGACTCATTATCCAGGACCCCCAATTGCCGGTACCGGCGATATTTGTTATAAAAACGTGACCATTCCGCACTGCATGAAGATCATGGTACTGGGGCAAATGCTTCAAAGATCAATTGATCAAATGTGGAATTGAAATGTGGAATTGAATTTGGAATTAAAAATTTGAAATAAATACAAAATGCTCAATTGACTTCCTCATGTTCATGCACAACACCATCCCAATACTCCCGAGTGGCGATGTCATCGCCTCCTGCGTCAATGTGAGCTGCCATGTCAGCCTCACTTTCCGCTTCAACGGTAACGTCAGCCTCGATATCAATTGCCAAGCCCTCACTATCTTAAAGATGATGTCTCCCGGGTCTCCCAGTGAGAATGGCGCCTCTGGGTCCTCCAACGGCGGCGCCATTCGTTGAGATGCGCGAGGCATCTGCGTACCAGCCTCATACGTATCCCCATGAGCGTCCAGCCACTTCAAAGCCTTAATTGTGGCCGAAGCATTCGTGGTCGTTGGAGGCAAATTAGGTGCATCTGGAACAGCAAACGCCGGATGTGGAAGACGTCGCTTTCGGTTCCGGACTGAAGGCACTGGTTGAAGCGCCCGTGGCGCTGATGAATCATTTTGCAATGCTTCATTGTGCTCCTGATTCAGAGCTCTGTCGAGCAGCTTCGGGTCGCGCCGATGCGATCGGGAGCCTAGACCAAGACTACCTTTCGGCCTCACCTTGCCCTTGACGATTAAGGGATCGTACGGTCCAAGAGGGAGATCATCTCCGGTCAAAGGCCGCGTCCGGTCGAGCCAACAGAAACAATCTACGGCTGCAAGAGGGATTGAAATGTCTTGTTCCTGGTACTGGAAGAGGCGATGCCGACTAACTCGATCGCATCTTCGGAAGAGCCAAATATTTGCAACGGCTCAAAGGCTTGTCAGGGACTGGCTCAGAGGCACGATCCATGGTGAGAACACTGTAGACACGCTTCGTATATCGTTAGCCGTAGGCGCAAATGCTTTATACATGAGACAGATGGCGTTACATACAAAGCTTCATGAGGAACTGCGATGGGATGATGGGATAGAATGGAATTCAGGTGCAGGGACCGATAGTCACGTGTACCGTGTACGACAAAATATCGCCGGTCGCGGAGGTTGGGGTCCTGAATAACAGAATGGGTCCGGCATAGTGAGACCCTAAAAGTACCTAAGCAAGATGAAGTCGAGATCGTGTCTCATGCCTGGGGCGTTTACCTTTACCCTGTAGCTATAAAAAAGAATTGAATTGGCCCCTCCTCCGTCAAAGATTACATCTTATGATTGCAAACCGCTAATGAGAACTCAGTGATGACCTTGGCACACAAGTTGGAAGGCGTCTGACATGATTACACGGGGAAAGTTGTGGCATTCCCTCAATATCAGCGTTAGACTTGTAAGTTGTGGGCGTTCGAATTTTGGGTCTGAACTTGAAAGTTTGAACTTTTGAGTACCTATTGACACAATGTGCAAGCAGGAGGCCTCAGCGCAGGGCAAGTGGGCCGCTAAAAACAGAAGGGCTAAAAACAAGGATAACAACGCTCAGCTGCCAGGGACTCTTTTTGGATTGTTTCTTGAACCTTTGTTGTTGAATCTTTTTGTCGCGACTCGCCTGTCATGGTTGCATGGATGGGGCTGTGCGGCAAGCGTGGATATTGTCAGTTGGTGTCATCATCAATCTCCGGCGACGAGGTGGCGATAATCTAGACTGATCCTGCCTTTACGGAGTAATAACCTGCCTATAGGCTGTGAGGAGTCCATATTTGCATGCATGGTTACTCCGTACTAAAAGTACTTGGAGGCGAATACCTAGGTATGTTACTCCGTACATATACCTACATACGTATTTGTGAATGCATGACTCAGGAGAAAGATTCCGGTATTTGACGAGATATCGTGCCACTCGATTGAGCATGCTCCTTCGCAATTCCTTCGCATGTTCCTTCATTTTTCAACCGATCCCCCAACAGGAGATCAGACAATTACTGCCCGCTAGCAGTGGACCACTTTCTCTTATTTTTCTTGATCAGTACTAGATAATTAGGTGTTGTATGTAGTGCACCTAGCCTGACCGACCACTCGCTCCAAGGGAGGCTCTGCGGAGGGGCGCGCAAAGCCCCACTGTCGCGTCAATCAAACTACCAAACTATCGCATGTTCCTTCATGTCCCTTGGACGTTGGCACCACCCACCCAGGGCCCGAGGCTAAAAGAGCAAGGGGCGCCTCAATGGTTGAAATTGAATGCTGTTCAGTGTCCACTGCTGGGCAACTCCGTAGTGGGGTGGAGGCTGCCACGTTTGGGTATATAGGTACCTATGTACGGAGTACGAAGTTCATACCTAGGTATGTACCTACCTGTACATATGCAAAAGCTCAGTTGGCAGCATTGGGAAGCGCCACGAACGTCACAAGGGACCAAACGCCACCAGGGATCGATGCTTTCGGCGGTCGGTATGTTTTTAATGGGACACAGGATAAGAAACGTGATGTTTTGTCTGGATCGCACCCTGGCTCAACCCCTGGACCCCTGGAGTCCTGGACCCTCTCCGCCGAACAGATCCCCAGACCCGTTCCCCAAATCTCGCCGGTAATTTATAATAAGGCTGATGATGGGAGAGAGAATGCGACACATGAGTAAGTCGCAGCAATTAAACGGGCAAGCACCGGGACGGTAAAGTTTGCAGATGCATACGACCTTTCCAGTTTGCACCAAGCAATCTCATGGTGAGTGTGTGTGCACTGTGCCCCCCATCTCAACTCCGTACATAGCGTCATGCCATGTCCTTTGTCTGCTCCCTCCTTGACATCAGTTGTTGGTTCAGATCAGCGGTCAAAACGTGCTCATCCCCCAGTTTTATTACCCATTCCTGCACCCACGTACAAGAGACTTATTCCTCAACAACGTGCCGACTCCGCTGGGGGGGGGGGGGGGGGGGGGGGGAATGCAAGAAGAGCTCCGTACTCAACTTTACGGCGGCACCGCGAAGAGCTTGTTTAAAACGTGGTGATTCACCTCTCCGTCAATTTTTCAAGTTCGAAAAAAAACAAAACAGGCTTTCTTTGTAATGATTAGCAAGTTGTACTGAGTACATCCGAGACACAATGAGGCGTGCCAAGACTCAAGAGGCAAGAAGCGGGCGCAGTAAACGGTAGGCATGCGCGTTTTGTGGCGGCCGCCGGCGACAGACGGCAAAGGGACCAGATGAATGTCAGTGGTCAGAGAGACTCGGAGCGGAGGGGACCCTGAAGGAGACTCTGTACGACTTTCGACGAGAAATGGGCGGAAGCGCCGAAGAAAAGGGGACCCAATCTCTTGGCTTTTTCTCGGCTACACCCCACCCACCCCTCTTTGCAGCCTTACGTGTAGTCGCAGGACAAGTTGCGAGCCACCAGCTAGGACACGAAAAGGCAAGCGGGCGAATCAGTTAATTTAAGCTAAGAGAAAGTGACAGGCGGGCCAAGTTTTACATGCGATGTGTTCGGCGTGAACCAAAGTCCAGTTGCGTTGGCATTGGCACAATTACCTCGTGTGGGACACCAAAACACAAGGGAAGCCTGGTGCCTCGGACTTGCCTGAGTGATCCATTCGGCAAGTCCCTGTAGGCTGTCACGGATGCACTACACCTGGAAACACCTGTAGACACCTGGAATATGGAGACCCACTCCTTGACTTTTGGTCCCTGGAGCCTGGGCTGGAGGCTTCATGGGCCCATGAGCCGTGTGGATACGTACATTGTGGGCAAGAGTCCATTCCATGTTCCTCTGCAGCACGGGGGGTTCCTGGAGCTACTGGGGTCTGGGCCATCACCTTTTTTCTTAAAAGAGATTTCTTCGTGGCCACTCCGAATGCATCCCTTACCGGTGCATGTGCGTTTGTGCATATACTGTTGAATACTTTCAACAATTATCACAGTCTTCGCATCGGGGTAACAACGTCTTGGTGTTATTCGAAGTCCTGCCAATGCCATGGTAATCGTGTACGATCTCTGATCTGGCCCTCCATCTCCGTCCCGTCGAACCTGCTCTTCCCAACCAATATTCGCAAACCTCGACGACACTGCCACGATTGGCCTCGATTTACTCGGCGATTCTCATCTCCAGCAACCTTGCCCTCGACGGGCCAGCCTGACCGAATTAGATATTACACGATACCCTCAATACCGCATCGCCATTCTTATATATCACTCATCATGGCTGCAGTTGCTAAGATGAGCCGTGACGCGGTTCTGGACCCAGCAATAGTGGATGAGCTGATTGCCAATGGCAACACCATCGTCATTTTCCAAGATTATGTTCTTCGTCTCAATTCATGGCTCGCAAAACACCCCGGTGGGAGCCTTGCTATCGAGCACATGGTTGGCCGAGATGCCACAGACGAAATCACAGTGTAAATATTCCCTTTCCATTCTTATTCAAGTCGAGGCGAGGCAAGCCGAAACTTTTGCCCTCACCCACCCAAAAACGCCAGTCGAAAACACGAGGGAAAAAAAGGAGACAAAAGGACACTTAGTCCTTGGCACCTGTGCGACTTTGTTGCAACCTTGCGGGCGAGGTGAAAGATTTGTTTCATGCGGTGCCAGGCGTGTCCCACCCGTGATGCTGGATGTGCGTGTTAGCGTGTGCATGATGGCGCGCGTGCGAAGCGGTAACCCCCCAACACGTCAAGACAAGATCGGAGATTCTGGATTTGATTGGCAGCGACATCATTGGGCCATTCAATGCAAGGGGCGGGCGCGCTATCTGCCGAGCGGCTCCTCAGTGCTGTCCGCTGCGCTTGTGGGAGGTGTGCGGGGAGGTGTGCGGGAGGTGCGCAGGCAATTTTGAGTGTACTCGGGCGCTGACACAAGTATTTCTAGGTATCACTCTGAGAAAACGCTTCGCACCATGAAGGCATTCCGGATTGGACGGAAGCCACCAGGTCCGTGGACGAACAGAACACCCCCCATTCGGGGCGGCGTCTTCCATGCTAGAGCCCAATCAGAGATGACGCTGGACGACTCCGATTTCGAAACGGAAAAAGATAAAGAATCTGTCGACGAGGGCTACGGCAGTGCTGCATCCTTTCGGTCGGAGACTGGGTCACCTGAACCCGAACATGTAAGCGGCCGTCATCTGTCGTCAAGCCCCAAACAAGGCGCTGCCCCTCGTGCCAGGGTCGGCTACTCAGCAGCAGACGACACTACCTCCATCTCTTCTGTCAATGAGGTTATGATGGACACTGCTGGCTCTGCTGCCAAGTGTCCCCAGCTCTCCTTGAATCCAGAGGAATGGACCGAATGGGCGATTCAGGAGGGCAAGAACCTTGACACGAGAGAATACCCGTCGGTCGACTCAGCCGTGCAACAAGACATTGCAAGCAAATATCGGCAACTGCATAAGCGTGTCCAGGATGCCGGACTTTACCAATGCCCGTACATTGAGTACGGCAAAGAGATGGCTCGATATACCACGTTGTTTGCCGGGTTTGTCGTAGCTCTGCGTGCCGAATGGTACATGACTTCAGCCATCTGCCTCGGCTTATTCTGGGTTCGTTCCCCTTATTCTCACTCTTCTTCATCTTTGTAGAGCCGTACTGACCGAAACCAACTATGATAGCACCAAATCATGTTCACAGCCCATGATGCTGGACACCGTGCAATCACCGCCAATTTCACCGTGGACACACTGATTGGCCTCTTTATCGCCGACTTTTGCTGTGGTCTGTCGATGGGATGGTGGAAGAGCAGTCATAACGTCCATCATCTCGTTACAAACCAGCCGGTAAGCTCGTGGCAATTCTCAGTTTTGTGCACCTTGTGCAAGAAGACTCGTGTGCGGGCATGCACTGACGGTTCAACTTCACAGGAACATGACCCCGACATTCAAAATGTGCCTCTGTTTGCCACGTGTCCGTCATTTTTCAAGTCTCTTCGCTCCACGTACTACCAATTCACCTTTGTGTGGGACAAGGCCGCCGAAGTGGTGGTTCCGTACCAAAAGTACATCTACTATCCCGTCATGGGCATCGCTCGTTTCAATCTGTACCTGCTTTCGTGGATCCACGTCCTCTCCAAGAGGTCGTCCTCCTTGGGAAGCAGCAAGGCATGGTGGATTCGCCCAACCGAAATTGGGTTCATGGCGTGCTACTGGTTCCTGTTTGGCTATGTCCTCCTGTGGCGCACGCTGCCTACATGGACGCTCCGCGTTGCATTCGTGCTGGTATCGCACATTGTTACGATGCCACTACACGTTCAGATTACCCTGTCGCACTGGGGCATGTCTACATCGGACCTGGGCGAGGAAGAGTCGTTCCCGCAACGCCAACTGCGTACCACTATGGACGTGGACTGCCCTGCCTGGCTCGACTTCATCCACGGCGGTTTGCAATTCCAGGCCGTCCACCACCTGTTCCCTCGCGTTCCCCGACACAACCTGCGAAAAGCGCAGGACATGGTCAAGGAGTTTTGCGCCGACACGGGCATTCCGTACTCCATCTTGACCTTTGTTGATGGAAACAAGAAGGTGCTCAATCGCATGGGGGAAGTAAGCAGCCAGGTCAAAATTCTGGTCAATTGTCAAAAGTACATGGCTGCCACGGGAGAAAGTGGTTTGCATTAAGCGGGTTTATGATTATTTCTTTTCCTCATCTATCGAAGCTGTTCCCTCAAATTCTTAAATTTGTTGCATATCTTTGTGACTGGTGTTTGCTTTGCGTTTCATCATGTTTAGGTGGGTCTTGTTTATAACGGATCAAGTTCCAGCAAAGGTCCGTTCCTCTATCAATGATCAATCATCAAGCTCGGCTACGTGCCAAGCAGAGAAATTGAAGAGAAGCAGAAACGGCGTCTACTTAAAATGCCATTGTTGCTGGTGTTTGGCAGCCGGGAGCGAAAGTGACTTGAACAAGCGACCCAAAATCGGTCCTTTGCGTTCGTGCAGGCAAGGCAGCACACGCATGTTCTACAACATACGAACATGAAACTGAGTCACGAGTCACGAGTCACGACACGTGCAACCGACAGTTTGATGGCGGACTCGGTCAATAGGATGCGTCCGACGATGCGAGACACCGCTGCCGACAGACATGAACCGTACATACCGTTGATGCCGGTGGCAGATCTGCAAAGGGAACACAACTTAATAAGAAGTAAGATAGAGATGGAGCTGCGGATCTGAGTATAGAAAGGCGTACTCGGTAGCCGTCTATAATCCAAGTCTACAGCACAACCACCATTATCACAATCATCACCATCACATCACCACCACTACCACTAACGTCAGCTCTCGCACCGCATCTTAGCGGCCATCAGCTTCTTCAAAGACGCAATATCCATCTTCCTCGCCAAAATCCACCGATTCTTCATCTCCTCCTCCACGACCTCATCCGGCGGCCCAATCGCCTCCGCAATCATGGAGCACAGCCCCAGAACCTGCTCCAGCCGCGACCACTCATTCCTCGCCGCAGCATCAATTTCCTCCTCGAGATACAAGATGTCAATTATCTCGGGAGAGGCGCTGTTCATAGTCCATACTGGGTAGAAGGCTTGAGCAGCACAGCTTGTTCAGCTCCGCCATGTAGCTTGCTTTCTCTACGGGACTCAATGCGTCCAGTCTATCGGGCATGTGGCGGAGGACAAGTTCCGTCAGCCGCGCAGCTGGTTCAGGAGGAGGGTAAGAAGCAGCAACGATGCCGCATATTTTGGCGAGTCGTTCGTGGCCGAGGATCAGCCATGCCAGCAGAGAGGGTGCGTCTGCCCATGAGCCTGGTATCTTCTCGTGGGAAAGTAATTGTATCAGTAGGCCGATGTCCTTGGCTAGACTTTTCTTTACTTTCCTGGAAGGTTGAGTATCGCCGGCCCTGGATTTCAAGGTTGCCAACTTCCTTCGATGATGAGGCGTTGCTCGATGGGCCAGCGTCGTTGACGCTATCCTTGCGCTTCTTGACCTTCTTTCTCTTCCTCCTCCTCTTACACTTCTTACTCTCGGGAGAAACAGAATTACTTCTCGCCGGCGCAGCATCTCCCGCAGCAGCAGCCTTCTTTTTTTCCTTTACGCTGCCCCCCATTCTTCCCTAGCGAATGCGGCTCCGGCGACGGAGCCAAGCCATCTCTCGTTCCCCGCTTCCTCTTTTTGTCGCCCTTGCTGCTGCCTCCCGCGGACGAATCCGACGTCTTCGTCATCGAAAAGTTCGTAGTTGCGCGGCGAGCACAGAGTATGCCGCTAATATTCAAGTCCAGACGACTGTGTCGCGAGTAATTTGCGGTTCAGGTTCATGTTGAAGGTTGGGAAGAGAGAGCTTTGTAAGTGCCGGTGCGTGTAGGCCATCTGCAAACGAACCGTGCAGCTGGTGAGTGTTCGTCTTCGGAGACTGCGCCCCAACATTGTATTATCGAGATTGGGCTGTTGGAATAACAGGGGTAGTAAAGACGAGCGATTCCAATAGTGACCGAGGAACTCCTTTCTCCCTGACCTTTCATATTTTCGCGGAACAGAAACCTTAATCTGCTGGCACACATCTTACACTAAGTCCTACCAAGCGCAACGTGAGAAAGAACACGAGGGGTGCCTACGATAAACGGACCTTTCCCTCGTTCAAACAGGATTCATATGTATTGCTGAACTCATCGAGTCTACTTCACATTGCCTTCCATCCCAGGCCACTTTCAACCCCCCATGTATCGTAATATCCACCCATGCTCCATGCAAAACAACCGAGCCAGAGCTGTTATTGCCTCCGTCTTTACTAGTCAAACAATCATTATTTCTTGTCTTTTAAAAAACACCGCCCATCTTTTTCAAGGCCCGTACGTATCTATGCATTTACAATTCGTCGTGGAAATCACCCTCCTCCTTAGCCGCGCCTTCACCTCCGGCCTCAGCGTACATCTTCGAGGTAATGGGGTAGGCGACATTGGACAACTTCTCCCTCTGCTCCTCAAAGTCCTCGGCAGAAGCCTCGGCACCGTTCTCGTCAAGCCACTCAGTGGTCTCCTTGATGGCCTCGGTGAGCTATACAACATTGTTAGTCAGCTGCTGAAATAGAGAATAGCAAAAGTGGGAACAATGGCTGAATGGGAAAACTAACCGTCTCCTTCTCCTCCTCGTCAATCTTGCCACCAAGACCATCGGCGTCGTTGAGCTGGTTCTTGATGTTGAAAGTGTAGTTCTCGAGGGCGTTACGGGCCTCAATGCGCTCACGAGTGGCCTTGTCCTCCTCGGCGAACTTCTCAGCCTCGGCGACCATGCGGTCAATTTCCTCCTGGGTAAGACGGCCCTTGTCGTTGGTGATGGTGATGGACTCCTGCTTGCCGGTGCCCTTGTCGTGGGCAGAAACCTTGAGAATACCGTTGGCATCGAGCTCAAAGGAGACTTCGATTTGGGGAACACCACGGGGGGCGGGTGGGATGCCAGTGAGCTCGAACTTGCCAAGGTTGTTGTTATCCTTGGTCAAAGATCGCTCACCCTCGAAGACCTGGATCAGGACCACGGGCTGGTTATCAGCAGCGGTGGAGAAGATCTGGCTCTTGCGAGTGGGAATGGGGGTGTTACGGGGGATCAGCTTGGTCATGACTCCACCAGTGGTCTCAATACCAAGAGTCAAAGGGTTGACGTCCATGAGGACAATCTCCTCAGTTCCCTCCTCTCCGGAAAGGACACCAGCCTGAACGGCGGCACCAAAGGCAACAGCCTCGTCGGGGTTGATACCCTTAGACGCCTTCTTGCCACCAAAGTACTCCTCGATGAGAGCCTGAACCTTGGGGATACGAGTGGAACCACCAACAAGAACAATGTCATCAATTTCAGTCTTCTTCACGTTGGCGTCCTTGAGGACCTGTTCAACAGGCTTGATGGTCTTCTTGAACAGGTCAATGTTAAGCTCCTCGAACTTGGCGCGGGTCAGGGTCTCGGAGAAGTCGTTGCCCTCAAAGAAAGCCTCAATTTCGATACGGGTGCTCATCTGAGAGGACAGAGTACGCTTCGCCTTCTCGGCTTCACGCTTGAGCTTGCCCATGGCCTTGAGGTCCTTGGTGATGTCGACACCATTCTTCTTATTGTACGTCTTGGCAAAGTAGTTGATGACACGCTGGTCGAAATCCTCACCTCCAAGATGGGTGTCACCAGCGGTCGCCAAAACTTCGAAAACACCCTGGTCAATGGACAGAAGTGACACATCAAAGGTACCACCACCAAGATCGTAGACAATGATCTGTCGCTCCTCCTGGGTCTTGTCCAGACCATAGGCGATAGCGGCGGCGGTGGGCTCGTTCACAATTCGGAGAACGTTAAGACCGGCAATAACACCGGCATCCTTGGTAGCCTGACGCTGGTTGTCCTGTGAGGTGTGTTAACAAAGCCGATGAAAAATGCAATACCATTTTTTAGGGTACATGGAACTCACGTTGAAGTAGGCGGGGACAGTGACAACGGCGTGGGTGACCTTCTTGCCCAAGTAGGACTCGGCAACCTCCTTCATCTTGCCCAAGACCATGGCGGAAACCTCCTCGGGGGTAAAAGTCTTCTCGGATCCGCTCACTTCCACCTTGACGACAGGCTTGCCATCCTTGGAGGCAACCTTGTAGGGGAAGTGCTTGATATCGTTCTGGACGTCCTTCTCGCTAATCTTGCGACCAATAAGACGCCTAGGTCAATGTTAGAATTCGTTTTTTTTTTTTCAAGCTTCGGAGAGTTCTTTTCTTATTGTCTTTTGCTCATCTCGACTCCAACTTACTTGATGTCATAAATGGTTCGAGTAGGGTTGGCAGCGGCCTGATTCTTGGCCGAGTCACCAACCAGACGCTCATCATCGGTGAAAGCGACGTATGAAGGAGTAATTCGGTTACCCTGATCATTGACGAGAATTTCGACCTTGCCCTTCTGCATCACACCCACACAGCTATAGGTAGTACCCAAATCCTGCAGTTCAGTGGTCAGCAAAATTGGACCAACCATGGACGCAGCCACATTTTGCAGGAGAGCCTGTCTCGTGCCAGCCAGTAGCAAATGCATTGGCCAACACCGCGCATTGCGGATGGCGATCCTCAGGTCCATAACTTACAATACCAATGACAGTACCATAGTTGTCCGTCTCATCAGCCTGAACTGACTTGACAAACGCCAAGGGCGAGAAAAGAAGCGTGATCCAGCACAAGAGCCCGAGGCCCAAGGCAAATGTGCTCCTTGACCTAGCCATTGCGAAGTAGGCTGTATGTCAGATTGTTGCGGTGCTCCAAGAAGGTAGCTCTCGCGGAAGTACAATAACTGGTTGCGTGATTCAAAAGAAAAGAAACCACAAATAAAGAGTTCACTCTACGCAGCGAGGAATCTTGTCGTCCTCAATGCGTCTTCACCGAGAGATGGTGGAAGGGGGGGTATCGACTGGAGTTGGGAATGGAGAAGAGAGAAGTCTGGGCTGGGGGACGGATGGCGCGACGACTTATGAACAAGCGGTTCCCTTGCAGAGAAGGTCAAGGTGTTCAAAAGAGTACAAAAGGCCAGATTTCACAACCAAGGTTCCCGGCCTCAACGCTGGCTCCACGTGACAAGGATGTATGTGATCTGGCGCGTCCGTCGCACTGTACGCCATTGCCGGCCCGTTGCTGTTCAGTGTTATGTATGTATGCGCACAAGCCAATGCCAATTCACGCTAAGGCCTTTCCAACCTCTTTCCGATTTTGCCCCTTCCTCGCCGCCGCTCGGGGTGGCCGCCTGGCGGCCCGTTGTGGCACTCTACCTAATCAGGGAAGCACAGTGTCAGGACATAGAATCACACAGGGCCCGACATGTCGCAGTCTGTGATTGGCGCCACGGTGTCCAAACGCGGCTCCCCCATGCTTCAGAGCCGCGACTCGCTCACAGTGGGTCACAGCGCTGAGCGCTGGAGCGTGCTAGAATTCTACGGAAGGTGGCAGAGACGGAAGAGGACACGACGCCGTCTTGCATCACAAAGAAGGCGTACTAGGGGGGTTTAGTTTGAGACACTTCGAGGCAGTCGGGTTGACTGGAATAAACCCCCCCTAGTAGCTCTCACTGGGCTATTTAGCACCTTAGGGTGTCGATTGGGAGGATCACGCGCGTGATATATCATTCGCGTCGGCGTCTTCATGTTAAATTCTACTCCGTATCCTTGGAAAAGACATCTAGCGTCGTGCTGCCCGCGATCCTTCATTCTAAATAGATATAGGTAGATAGACAAGCCGATACGTGCCATCTCAGATATTCTCCTAATTTCAACGTCTTTGCATCCTCTAACTCTGGAAAACGCATAAGAGCATAGCAGTCGTCTCCTAGAGCCAAAAAAAGGGACGAATCTCCCATACAAGTATGTTTATTCTAGTAGCCCTGCGGCAATGGTCTCTCCTCCACTTCGAAGAACAACCCTCTGACCCTTTTCCAAAGGAACCTTCGACCCCAATTTGACCATGACGCGGGCTACGCCACCTGGTTGCACTACCTTGGGCTTCTTCTTGATGACTTCACCCGTAGCTTTGTCCAACGTGGCGGGAATGGAATGGATCTGCCCAGCGGCATGGAGGCGTCCGCGGTGCAAGTCAACGGACATAGGCATCAGGTGCTCAAATGCCATGGCTCGCATCGTAAACGTGTCCCCAACAGGAATGGGATCGACCGCACCACAGAGAATGTCCCCAACTCGGATGTGAATGGGATCAATGTCCGTCAGCGCAATGCTGACGCTCTGTCCAGCGACAGCCCATTCTTGGGAATCCGCATCCATCATGATAGATTTGATGTAGGCCGACTCTCCGCTAGGTTGTACAATCACAGCATCGCCAATTTGGATGGTACCGGCATCGATTCGCCCCGCGAGAGTGGTAGTTCCTTGCTGTGGGCTTCGGAACACTTCCGAGACTGACATGCGGAAAGGCTTGGTGAGAGCTCGAGACGTGCTAGGTTCAGACACTTCCAGAGCCTCGATCAAAGTTAAGCCAGTGTACCAAGCAGCAGCCTCGTCTTCCGTCTTGCTGGCAATGTTGTCCCCGTTGAGACCGGAGATTGGAATGAAGTTCACGAGCTTACTCTGAAACCCAAGCCCGGTGAGGAAGCCCAAAACTTGCTGAGATATCTCATCGAATCGTTCTTGCGACCAGCCAACCATGTCGAGCTTGTTGACGGCCACAATCAAGCGTTGCACGCCAAGACTGCGTAGCAACAACACATGCTCCTTTGTCTGACCTTTGAGGCCCTTTTCGTATGCACCCGTATTCGCATCAATGACAAGAATGGCGAAATCTGCTTGGCTGGCACCTGCAATCATATTGGGGACAAAATCTCGATGACCTGGAGCGTCCAAGATTGTAAATTTCGTAGTTGGCGTCTCGAAATGGTTCGTAGCAATGTCGATTGTGACACCGCGTTCTCTTTCCTCCGTCCTCTGGTCCATTACCCAAGCTAAAGCAAAAGATTGTTTTCCAGCCTTTTCAGCTTGTCTACGGTATTTATCGACCGTCCGTTCTTCCACGAACTTGAGCTCCAGCAAAAGGCGCCCCATGAGCGTGCTCTTTCCTGCGTCAACGTGTCCTACAGCGGGGTCAGAAGACGTAATGGAGAAGATCGAGGACGGCAATGGCAACACTCTGATGACTTACCCACCACCACAAAACTGATGCTCTTTTTGCTATTGCTTTTCTCGTATTCTTTGACCACATCCAACCCTTTGCTCTTGGGGGGCGGTATGTCGCTAACTTTGAGCTTTGAAACGCCATTCGCCAGACCCGCGTCCTGAGACGCGGCGTTGCCGTTCGTGACCTTTTTACTCGTGGTAGCAGCAGCTGCTGCCTTGGGAGCAGTCGTGCCCTTTTTACCCGCTGAACAAGTATTAGGATTAGCCTCATTATTTTGTCCTTGCAAAATTCGAACCTTTCGCCTGTGCTGCTAAAACAACATCGTCCGGACTGGGCGTAGAAAATGCATTGGTCACAAAGGAAGATGAAAAGGCGTATGGCATAGCATAGAACTCGGGCCTGTTTGCTTGATGATTGTCCGGGGCAGATCCGACTAGAACTTTGGCGAATGTAGATGGCTTGGAACTGGATATCCGTGGCAAGAAATCCGGCGACCCATGTACGTCACCGTTTGAAGTCGCCATTGAGGTGCCAGGAGGATCCTCATGAGTTCCATCATTCTCTTTGAACGCTTTATGAAATAATGGAGACAGAGATGGAGACTCTTTGTCATCTAAAGCCAGATTGCTCAGAGCCACGTGAGCTGGTGAAGATTCCCCGTTGCAGCGAAGCTTCTTTGACGGATATGTAGGTGTCTCGACATGATCTTTCTGGGCACCATCAGATAGAGACAGTCGCTTGATTCCAGTTTCAACCGGGCAGGCCTTCGTTTGCTCTTTCTTCTCGTCGTTCTTCTTCTTCCTCGCGGCAGCCAGTGCTTGGAGTTTGGACATCTTCGGTGGTGCCCCTTCCCCTCCGCCTAGCAGACCACCTTTGGGACGAACGGGCGGAACGAGAGAGGCCTGACGATTCAGAGGAGTGTTCAGCCACGGCATATCGCTGAAGTCGACGCAACTGCTGAAGACCGGACTATTTCCAGGGCCGCGGGCTTGTCCTGATGACGGTAGTGGTGGTGGTAGAGGAAACGCTTCAGGCCGAGCAAAGTCCGTGGAAAACGGCAATCCAGTATCCGCTCCATCCAATCTCACAAACAGGCCGAGAGTAGGCGAAAAACAGAATCCATTCAACTTACCCTCGGGGGCCTTTTTGAATGTGGCTGTAGGGGGCGGCGGTGCAATGAACTTTTTGCTGAGATACGCCACTGACTTGTCCACATCGTAGAAGTAGTGCCAAAGAGCCTCTTGAATTTGTTCCACGGTAACTTTGCTCGCACTTGCCCCGAGTAATGTCTTCACGTCCGCCGTGCCTTTCTCCATGGCCGCCTTGTCCTCCGCGCTCAGGCCCTCTTCCGCCTCGTCTTCGTATTCGTCCCCGTCATATAAATCATCTTCGTCGTACAGATCGGCGGGTGCCATATCTCGAAAGGGCAGGAGATAATTGGGACCAATTGGCGTGTCGACGAATTTCCTTCGACCCGTTCTCGCTCTGGTAAGCACCAAGGTGTTTTCGAGTCTGGGGGTCAAATGCGACTGCGACGCTGAGCAGGGCGCCTTCGACGTGAGGGGAACTAATTAAAATGAGGAAATAGATAGAAGCCAATGGATGGGAGAACAGAGATGGATTTCCAGAAGCGACAGAGCCTGTTTTGAAAATTTGAACCAGAGGATAAGTCATGGGATATCCGAACGTGGGCAAAAGGTCAGGAATGGATTGATGACGCGGGCAAGAGTCAAGGCCCCAAGGCTCCTATGAGTACCTAAGAGGTACCTCTTCGTGCCATGCTCCACTTTTCTTCAGCATGATCAGGAATTTCAGGGCACCTACCTACCTACCTAGAGGTAGGTACACATACCCAATATAGGTGGGTACCTGGTAACGAACTTCGTGCTGTCTACTGAATTTCACTGCTTGGATCACTCGTCTAAGTCGTCTTGCTTGGTGTGTATTTATTGCTGATCACATTCTACTTTCTTCCCAGTCTCTCTAGGCAGATGCAGTCTCCAAGAATTACGCAACAAACACAGCATACACGAAAGCAAGAATAGAAAAGACAATGGACACCCACCAATATGATGCATTTGCAAAACGCCCTCGTCTACAAAAGCCAACGCCACATTTAAAGCCAAAAAAAAAGATGGACGACAACGACATCTGTTTGACAGCCTATCTTTCATGCCCTACATTGCATAGATTTCTCTCCCCACCCCATGTAGTGTTTGACAAGAAAGGCCAAGTCTCCTTTCGGGCCAAAGATCCATTTATATGCTCTCCTTGACTGGGCTATAACAGCCAACTGCTTCATCTTTTCTTAGAAAATGCCTTGCTCACTTTCTGTATCTTGGATGGCGGGGCTGCGGCCTCGACTTCGCTCTCTTCGTCTTCGCCCAGTGATTCATCTACGTCGTCATGATCGACTTCGTTTTCGTCAAGTGGCTCATCTGCTGCGTCGCTGTCGTCCTCTTCTTGAGGATCCGAGTCTTCCTCCTCGTCCTGTGAGTCGCCGATCGCGTTGGGCAGGTGCACTTCCTCTTCTTCGTCGTCGTCGTCTTCTTCGCTGCCGTCATCGTCATGTTTTGAGATTTTCTGATTGCGTCTTCTTTTGGACTTGGCGGTGTAACCATTGGTGTCTTTCCTGCTGGCGGTGTCTTCCTCCCCTTCTACCCAGATGATGTCGTCGTCTTCGTCTTCGTCTCCGTCGGATGCTTCGCCCTGACGGAGGAGGCCAGAGGAGCGCTGCATTTTACGCCGGAGGTCCATTTGACTTTCGAGGAGATCAAGCTTGCCTTTGAGCGCGAGGAGGCTGTTGAGACCCTTGGCTCGTTCGGCGAGGACCTTTTGGAGTCCGTTGAGGCTGTGGACGACCTTTGGCTGGGAGGCGAGCGAGCCGCCGTGAGAAATGAGAGTCCATTGTACCCAGGTCATGAGGTTGCCAGCGCGACCGGGTCGGCGGTGCAGACGTGCGGCCAGCTTGTTCAGCAGATTGCCGGCAAGGGAGCTGTCTATCCGCTCTATTGTGTTTCTGATAGTAGGGAGGTCGGTGGTGTGCAGGCACGATTCGAGGAGCTCAGTATCGTCTGTCTTGAGGGCTTGCGTCAAAACAGTTGTGAGCGACTGATGGGATGGGGGCGTGATGGCTGTTCGAACCGACAGGGTAGTCAAGTTTTCCGAGTGGGATGATTGCTGGAGCAGGGCTGGTACGTCGATGGCGTCGTTTCCCCGCAGGAGTTCCCCAAAGGACGGTGATGTCTCTCCATTGTGAGATTCTTCCTCCGCCTCATCCTCGTCAGCTTTGGTAGACTTGCCATTGACATGGGCCGCGGCTATTTCCTTCTTGCTGATGCTGCCGTTGTGCACATCCACTGCATCCTCCATCTCTGCATCCGAAATATCTTCTTCATCGCTGGCTGCGTCGGAGGATATCTCAATCATATCCATTTGCGAGCTTTGAATGGCATCGGCCCCAGCAACAGAGGCCAGAGTCTCATCAATAGTGTTCTTGGTGGGCACCTTGGCGCTCGACTGGACCACCGGGGCAACTAGTTTGCCCGGCGTCCTTCTTTTCGCCGGCATGGGCATTGAATGGCCTGAGTCCGCTCTGGGGAAGGAGAACGAAATATTCTCGCTATACGAAGACAGTTATAATGTATTCGGAGGTGGAATGCGTCTTCGCGTTTTGGCGACAATGGTAGGCTTGTGCTTGATCGCGTTCCCGAGCGGGATGGTAAGAAGGACGAGCAGTGCTCTCTTCTTTCGCACGGCAATAAAGCTTCGTCTTGAAATCAGGGATAAGTGAATACGTTGTTCTCAAGAGCTGATGTGCGAAAGTACTTTACGGTCGGTACTTCTGTGCCGAGCAAACATCAAGATCAGGTTGGGAGATTTCTCACAAATGGCACACCCGTCAGATGTCCCTCGCTGCTTCAGCGAACTTTTTTTTCCGGCTGTCGATATGTTAGGTAACCCTTTGACTAGGTAGGCCCCACAATGAAGAAAAAGTGAGTATGATTGAGCGATAAGAGTTGGGTTCATCGATAAGATGAAGGGTCAAGTGAGAAGTCACATGGGCTATCACTAGGTCCCTATGTACATAGTAGGTATGCGCATAGTAAGGTACTACGGAGCTATCCCATCGTGGTCCAGGCTCACTTCTGTCACGCGCCCCACGACCTTCGAGTGACATTGCGAAGATGCATGTACATATGTAGCTCTTTGTCAGCGGGTGATTGCAGGGACTTACATTGCACACCAACTTCCACACAAACTCATGTACTGCCCATCGAGCTGCAACACGATTGGTCACAATCCCTGTCTGGTACCTAAAATGAGCCTTTGAACCACCGGTTGGATAGGTCCCCAGGTATGTAACTATGTATGTGATGATACATTTTTAGTGGAGCCATAGGTACGCCCTGCTTCGTCGTGAGTCGTGAGTCGTGAGTCGTGACTGACGAGGAGGGAGGCTGGGAGATTTTCCCCTTGTCTTGCGAACGAAATATGGTTGGACGAGTGAGTGAGCCAACTTGTACACGGGCACAACCTCTGGGCTCAAGTTTAGGAAAGCCACGGGAGCTGCGGAAAGGTGCAGTTTTGAGAGCTAGACTCTAGCTAAATATGGTCTAATTAAGCGTGACGCGCTCGCGACTCTTGACATAAACACGCCGACCTACTCCGTATGTGGTTGTATATATTTCCTTCTCACGTAGGAAAACTCAAGCCGACAGGACTCATTTCGAAATAAACAACTCGTCCGCGTTCAATCAGCTGAATGTCCAGGGGTCCCCTCGTCTGCGCCACAAAGGTGAGATTTGTGGACCACCAAACCCCGTTTGGAGGGTTTATCGCGTCAAGGCGTTGAATGGTCTACAGAGGTCGACTTATGCATTTACTTCGTATGGCGATGGGCCAGGGTGAATGACGCGAGTTGGCTGGGCTTCAAAAAGACAGAAGAAAGGCTCTGTTGTGCGCTCTTTTCTTCTACGTAGGATGGACAAAGCACGAGGTGAAAGCTACGCGTTGCGTACACCTCGTCCTCGATTGATGACTGCCTCGTCAAAAGATATGGCTTATCGGATGACTTTATCTAAAGCTAGACCAAGGAATCGGGAGTGTCTGGTGAAGTTCGTGTACCTATGGGAGAAGAGAACACGTGGTGTTGGTTCGTAATCGTATGTACTCCGTGTCAGCAAACATCTCGTGGCTGCTGTGGCGGCTGTGGCTGGAGGCTGGCTCCTCCCCAAGGTAAATTTTTCGTGCCCCAGGCCCCAGCCTTTCTCGCGCCCCGTTAGTCACAAATCAAACATCGACAGCCGATTTGTTCTTCTCTCTCATAAATACCTCGGCGCCTCCGACCGGCAATATTTCACTGACGAGCACGCGCTTTCCCTCACAGACGCCCCCGTTTTCCCCCGTTTCCCCCTTCCGTCCACTGCGACCCGCCCAACTTGCCAAAGGCACTTGCACGGTACACTTCAGCCCGTCTCTCCACCACCAGATTGACCCCATCGGAGCTCGCATTCCGTCGTACCGCTTGCGTACTGCTCGCGCACTGCACTTGTATCCAGACGTCAAGCCTAAATCACCGCACACGGCCCAGCTCGGTCGCGACCAACCACCGTCCGTCGGCTACTTTCCCTATTCGAGCATAAAGGTAGAAGGTCGACCGGCTTGCACCTCAATTCCCCTTTGAGCTCTCTTTTTTCTTCCTTTCTTTCCCGCCCCTTTTTCCCCTCGGTCGCCGCCCGCGAAGCTTGCGTGGCTGTTTCGAGTCCACCGCGCCCGGCGCATCGACTTTTGCCGTCGCGACGCTCTCCGTCTGATCTATTCAGTCGCTTGTTTCAAACGCCAACTGTTGTCTGTCCGACAGTTCTAATTCGACACCGCCGCCGCCTTTGTGAGAAACTGTCGCACGCGCCGAGTCAATTCGTGGCATCGTCAACACAACTTACTCCGTCAACCTGCGAGTCGTCGCTTGTCGCATCAGCTCTGCGCACCGTGCACCCCTTCATCTGTCACAGATACTGAGGACAGTGCATCTTTCTCGGTTCCAGCATTCGCCGCCTAGACCTTATCCGCCAGCATTTCCCGACCGGCCACCGTACTTCCCGTTTTGCGACTGGCCACTTTACGCGCGTGCAATCAGAAGGTCCACCTCGCGACACGACATATCTACAACATTCTGCATAGAGGCAGCAATTCGCTGAGTTGGAAACTCTCCACCAGCCGTTCCTGGCGTAATCTGTTCCATCACATTGGATTGGATGCCGCGACGATAATTCTGAACTTTAGCAATACAGTTCGAGCTGTGTAAACGAATGACGACCATGAGTTCGCCTGGCGCAGATACACCCGTGCTGGACCTGAAGTCGAACATGCCGGTTAGAGAAAAGAATCAAGACGGGCAAAAGTCGGAGCTTCCTGGGTAAGTAGTCTTTCGATCACCTGCTGCAGGATGCCTCTCTTGCATATGATGTATCGTGTTGGTCATCTGCTCCACTTGCTGACTGCGCGTACCGTGTCGTACAGTCACAGCGCCGACGGTGCGCCTAAATCAGATTCTCAGTCCGAGTCCAAATCTGACTCTTTGCCGCGACCAGCCGCCACCGGTGACAAGCCTACTGAGGTCGCGCCTGTGCCGAACAACGATGAAACCGGGAAAACTGCTGTGGCGAGCGACAGCAAGGCGAGTGACAAACAACCGCATATACCCAACGGAGTCGATGCCGGCGTGAAGAAACATATGAAGCCCTCTGCCTCTGAAGATACCCATATCCACGATGCACCTGCGATTGCGGATTGTATGACTTCAAAACTTACAGAACCCGAGGACAACAAAGTAGACAGAAAATCTGATAAATCCTCAGATAAGGAAAATATCGACACAGAAATGACTGATTTACCTGCCTTGAAGACCAAATCGCTTGATTCGGTGGCCTCTGAAGGTCACCACATTCGGGAGTCTGCCACAGCTCAGGACGCACCCGCCCCGCCGACATCTGACGTCGATCTGGGCCCCGCTAGCATGTCACAACTGGCTATTGAAACCACCGAGAAATCCAGCCCGGTCGTTGAAGCATCAAGCGACGTGCCGATGACTGACGCACCCAGTGCCAAGGTCTCTCGTGAGCGGTATGAGGACGAGGGCGCAGCTATCGATGAACCGGTTTCAAAGCGAGCGCGGACCGAGCCCAAAGATGAACAGCCTGCCGCTTCAGCGCCAGCACAAGGAGAGACACAAGTCACAGTCTCTATTGCCGAGACTCCTGGCTTAAACTTGTCAGCGCTCACCAAGCTGTCCAACTGGGCTGATGAGGAGACAAACAAGCGTCCCATCTCTGCCTTTCAACGCAGGGAGATGCGCAAGATTGTTGGCCGCATCAGGAAAACCAAGGCTGGTGGACATTTCAGAGAGTCGGTCCAGAAGCTCTGGCCTGGGCTATGGGACAGCTATGTTGTCAAAGTCCCCCGACCTATGGATCTTGCGGAGCTCGATCGAGGCCTGCGCGATCCTGCTGGTCCATACCACACCTATGGCGAGTTTCGAAAGGACCTGGGCTTGATTTTTGAAAATGCTTTGAATTTCAACGGCCCTCTTCACGATATAACCGCGTCAGGAGCCACGGCAGTCAAGGCTATTTGGGAAGAAGTATTGCCAATTCCCTCCGAGGAGCCCCCGAAACCGAGAGCTATGCCCAAACCTAAGCCTGTCCGCGAATCCCGCGCCATTGGCAACACGGAACAATTTGTACGTCCGCAGTTTACAGGTCCCCGTGCCAGCCCGGCTGTGGATGCCACGTCCTCTACCAAAGCTACCGCCGCGACTCCACACGATCAAGCCGCTGCGGATCGTCGAAGCTCTACAGCTACGGAAGGAGACCGACCAAAACGAACAGTCCGCGCCCCGAAGCCCAAGGATATCGATTACAGCACAAAGCCGTCTCGCAAGAAGCTCAAACCCGAGCTCCAGTTTGCGGAAGAAGTTTTGAACGAAATCATGGCTGGCAGGCATCACGACATGAATCAGTGGTTCATGGATCCTGTAGATGCTGAGGGCCTCAATATTCCCGACTACTACTCCGTCATCAAGAAGCCCATGGATTTGAACAAGGTGTCCCGCATGCTGTCTGGCGGCGAGATTTCCAGCCTTAGGGAGTTTGAAAAGACGGTACGACTCATATTCGACAATTGCTTCAAGTTCAATGGGCCCGTCGGTCAGGGAAATCCAGTTTCTGTTCTTGCCAAAAGGCTGGAAGACTTGTTTCTCGCACAACTAAAAGGCAAAGATGTTTGGCTGGCGAAGCATGCCAAGTACAATGCCCCAGCAGCGGCGTCCATTGGCAGCGACGATGATGAGGATGAGGAAGACGAAGACGGCGAGGATGCAACCGTGGCGGTCATCGATAGCAAGGAGATTGAGGAGCTGCAGGCAAAGCTTGATGAAGAGACGAAGAAGCTCAATAGCATGCTCCTTACCTCGAATCAAAGCATGATTGACATTCAAAAGAACATTGTTGACATGGTTCAAAAGACGCTCATTGCCAAGGCACAAGAAGTTCAGGCAGCTCGCGCCAGGGCGAAGAACGATCGATCCAAAAAATTGGGCAAAGGTGGCAAAACAAAGTCGGGAGGAGCATCCGGGGGTCGAAAGTCGACTGGTGGTGCAGCCAAGAAATCCGGAGGTTCCAAAAAGATTACCCCGAGGAAGAGTCTGACGGCGGTCCAAAAGGATCTGATTGCCAACGGTATCAACGATTTGGAGTTTCCTCATATGGACCGGGCGATCGACATCATCAAGAAGGATACTGGGCAAAATGTAAGTGAAGAATCCAATCCCCTGTCCCCCAGATCATTTTCCCATAAGAGCCAGGGACGTAGAGATACTAAGGGCATCATGTTGACTGTTGTCTCACAGGAGAACAACGATGGTGAACTTGAGTTGGATATTGACCAACTGAGTCACGATGCCCTCTGCAAGCTTTGGGACATATGTCGCAAAGCTGTACCCGGATTCGCCCGAGACATGGAGCCCTTGTTAGCCCCAGAAGTCAGCCGGCAGTCAGCGAAGGCAGGCTCCAAGGCATCGACAGCGGCGAAACCAAAGAAAAATAAGCCCATGAGCGCATCGGAGCAAGAGCAACGGATCGCTGAGTTGCAGGCCCTCAGTCAAATGTATAAGAACCCGCAGGAAGCCAGCCCAGGTGTGACGCAAGCACCGACTCCAGGTGCTGAGTCGAGTGACGATTCGGACTCGGAGGAGGAGTAAACTGGGCCTTGGAGAAGCTGTAGCCTGTGAGCGGCGTGTTTGGTTATGAGAAAACGAAGTCATTGGATGGAGCCGGCGTTGGTATGGAATCCTACTCGACGCAACAGCTCACGTCTCACGGTGGACGAGGACACTGATAAGCTGCGTCTGACGTCGCGGCGTTGACATGCTATTTGTCGTCGTAAATATGATTGATCACTGCACTGCACCCTTTTAGTAGAGGCTTTTGCATATGTTTCGCCACTGTATCCGCCCTCGAATTTAGCACACTTACCGCTACATGGCTGTCTGAGTGGCTGTCTGAGTGGCTACAATGATGGCTTGGTTGAGGAAACTGTGGGCGGAGTTAGGACTTGGGGGCTTTTTGTCTTGTTTCCGGCTTGCCGAGTCGAGGGATATGTGTATCCTGATTGCCCAATGTCATTGGTAGGGGTTTGCCTGAACGCGGAGGAGGATGAAAGGACCCGAGGAAAATGAGAGAGACAGCGACCGAACGTGCGAAGAGGTACGTCTGCTCAATAGCTGTATGTAGAACTCGACGTGTAGCTGCATGTATAACGCTTTTCTCACATTTTGCTCGTGGTGCATGTATGGTGTGTTTGTGGTTTATGCCTCACATCCCCACCAAGTCCAGTACCAAGTGTACATGCATGTCACATGTGAAATGGTGCGGCTCCTTGCAAGCTGTGGTGAGTGCAGGACTACGTACCTAGGTACTACCTTTCTGCAGATGCTACAGTACGTAACCGTCGTACGAATCACGATAGGCGAGTATGTACGATGTTACATGGACCACGCAGTCAGTACCTAGTAGTGAATTGGACGCCATGGTATTGTCGTACGGAGTACATGGGTATGTACGAAGATGGGAGGAGCATACGTGGGACAGATGACGTGTGGTGGTCACTGGTAGAATCAATCAATGCCTGGCGCCAAGAAGAGGAGGTTGAGCGCGCGATTGCTGCACCGCAGAACCGCCGCCCGCGGCTGGGATATCCATACTCCCATGGAGAGAAACGATGTATGCAATTGCATGCATGTATGTGTATGTACTATATACTGAACCACAAAGAGAGGCAATTCGGTGTCTGTCTGTCTTTGTTTGTCTATTGTGAACAGGTTTTCTCTCTTGTTTGTTGGCCCGCAAAGGGCTCATTCGTCCGTTGTGGTGGGCACAGGCAATCTCCTCCTCAGGCGACTGCAAATATCGACATAGCTCGGCTCCTCCTCCGGAGTGATGACGGCGTGGCGGATAAAGAAGTCGATGAGGACGGCGCAGACGTTTGGTTTGAATTCTCGGTTCAGCATCCTGGTGCGTACCTCGTCACAGCTCATGAGCAGGAATTCGTCCACCTCGCCGTCGTTGGGACGGGGGATGATATCCGCGGGCAGTTCGAGATCGTACACGTACAAGATCTCGGAGTGGTGCAGGTTGTTGCGCGCATTGGTGTGGGAGAGAGTGACGGTGCCCATGCTGCGGACGTGCTTGGCAACGACGTCTTCCGGGAGAGATGCCTCTTCGGCCGCCTCGGCGAGGATGCAGTCTAGTGGAGAGTGGTCGGCCTTGACGCCGCCGGCGACAGTGCTGTCGAGGAGGCCGGGATACGAGTAGATCTTGGCGCTGCGCCGGGCGACCCAGATCATGGGCGGTCCTTCGGAAGAGCGCACGTAGCATGTGAGATGGGAGCCGCGGCCGGCGACGCCAAAGAGGGAGGCGGCGTAGCGTTCGACCTGGACAAAGGACCGCGCACCGACGATGCGGAAGTGCTCGCTGTGTAGGCCATGCAGCGACGGGAACACGTTCTTTTCAATGGCAGAATCCACGGCCTGTTGAAAGGCAGTGTTGGCATGGGCTGTCAATGAGGTTCCGGGCGGACATGGCGATAGCGTGACGTGGCGTTCCTCATGGTTGACGGTGAAAGATGACGGCCACGGCATGCGCGACACGGTGTCGGGATGGATGTAGCCATGCGTCCGGGTATCGGGCCATGATAAGTGAAGGCGGTAATACGGCTCGCAGTTGACATCAAAGTCTATGGGGACGCTGGTGAGTTGATTTGAAGAACCCGCACAGATTAGCATGAACCTGCCGGAGGACGGCGCATCACGAGCAAGGTTGGGAGCGCCTCACTTATCCACGACGGCAATGAGGTCGAGCAGAGAAGGAGGAGAAGAGGCTTCTGTCCCCGGGGCACTCATGATGGGCGAAGGGGGGGGGGGCGGATGTACGTTGTCGCAGATTCGCAGCCTTGGAGATGGAGGTTCGAGGAGCACGAAAACGCCCAAAAGGGGCAATGAAAGGCCAAGGAAGGGCCAAGGAAGGGCCAAGAAAGGGCCAAGAAAGGGCCAAGAATGAACATTGAAGCCTGAAGAGCGGGGGGGACGTCTCGTCTCCGCAGAAATATGGGAGGTCGAAAGGGCCGAAAAAAGTGGAAGCCCGGATCAAAGTCGAACACGGGTGTCCAGACGGACAAAGAACAGAACCTCGGCTCACTGAGAAAGAACAAGAGAAGAACTGCTGATAGATCTGACACGATCCACCAGACTACCAGACGAAAAAGAGAAGATAGAATCAGACCCAATCACTATCCTCACGATAGGAACGATCTAAGTCCTCCCAACACGACAAAACCCCTCCCTCAACCCTTTTCACCAAATGCTCAAACTGGCCTCCGATTTGTTGAACTTCGGATGTCTCTCATGCGATCTCTCCAGATGCCTAGGAACCCAACAGAACGGAATGTAACTCAAGAACAGCAAGAGAAACATGCACAATCCAGACTGACACGACAGCTCAACAGAAAGCGTCCCTTGATCACAAAAGGTGTCTCAACAAGTAGCAACAACAATAAACAGAACTGCGGGATAACAGGGTGGTTGACTGAAAGCGGAGCAAGAACCGACAGTTCTGGGCCCTGGCAAAGCGCTTTTCGTCCGCTACGACTCACAAATTCAATACAATGTAACTACTCCGTACTAGGCACCTAACCCAATGAGGAGGTAGGTAGCTATGGCTATGTATGTTAGGCATGTATCCAGGTCATGGTGTCAGAACAACGACTTCCTTCCAAGACGGCATTGTCGATGGCAATCTCCAAGACATGGCGCGCAATGCAATCATGTCCAGGGCCTGGGAGGACAAACCTGGGAGGACAAAACCTCATCAGAGAGAGACGCGTGAGCGTCCACAACGGGCTCGATCTCAATGCTCATCCTCCTTGCTTTGATGATCCATGAAGGCGATGCGAGGCTGTGAGCCCGAGATGACGCACCCATACAACGTGTCTCACATGATAGCGCGTACGAGGCCGGATCTTAGGGTTTGCTGTCTCATTCCCCGGGAGCCCGTCTGCTATTCTGGCCGTCTTGGACACGTCCACATCGCCTCGCGATTTATCGACATGCTGTTACCTCCCACAGAGAAGACAGCATCAACTGACGCATCATGAGCCGCCTGGATGACATTCTGAGGCGGTATACGCTGGACGGAGAGGATACGGCAGGTAAAATAACGGGAGCTGCCTTCGTGGTCACTGACAAGGATGGTACGTATACTTGCGCCTTTGCTTCCGTCCGTATGCGTACATATATGAGAGAGACAGAGAATGAGAGACACAAGCACTTACAGTCACACTCAGGAACTATTTACACGGGCTCAGCCGGCCGTCTGGACCTTGACCCCAAATCCGCCCCCTGGACAGACAAGACGTTGACATGGGCCGCCTCCCTCACCAAGCTGGTAACCACCGTTGCCATAATGCAGCTCGTCGAGCAACGCAGGCTCAGCCTTGATCAAGACGTGCGACCCCTCGTCCCCGAGCTCCAAGTCGCAAGCATCCTGCGCCGCTTTGATGAGCATGACAAGCCGATCTATCAAGTAAATAACCAGCCCATTACCTTGCGTCAGCTGCTCACCCACACTTCAGGAGCCAGCTACGAGTTCTCTGATTCCATTCTCGCCAAATGGGCTCGCACCATGCCAGGCCGAGACCTCTCACGCATCCAGTGGTCCAGGCAAGAGATCACCAACCCATTACGTTTCGGCCCCGGCGAGGCATGGAGCTACAGCACCGGGCTCGACTGGGCCGGGCTGCTCCTCGAGACCGTCACGGGCACCTCGCTCGGACAATACATGCAAGCCAACATCTTTGACCGTCTCGGCATGGCGGACACGGGATTCTGGCCCGACCATATCCCCCACGCTACGGCCAGGACCGCCGCAGACACCAAGCGTAGAACAGATCTCACCCTCGAGCCGGCCTCGTCGCCCACCCCCGAGAAGCACGATTTGGAGTCCGGGGGCGCCGGCCTCTTTACCACCGCAGCCGACTTCATCTGCATCCTCCGGGAATTGCTCCGCGTCACACAACACGGCACACAGCACGGTTCTTCTATTATATCGGCCCAGACGGCCCGCGAGATGCTCACGCCGCAGCTGGATGAGGCTCAGGTTCGGTCCCTCCACAGGAAGATCTACAACCCGTCGGCACATACTACCTTTGCGCCCGAGTTCGAGGTGGGCCAGCTGCTCAACTACGGCCTGGGCGGCATGCTGAATACGCATGACGTGCCGCGGAAGCGAAGAGCTGGCAGCATTGCCTGGAGTGGCATTCTCAACAGCAGATGGGTAAGCAATGCCTCCATCTTTTTGTCCCTTTTCTCTCATCGCATCTTTCTCTTGTTTCTTTTTTCCTCTCGCTTGCAAATAATATGGAAGGAAAACCTGTGTAGCTAGCTTGTGAGAATGTCTTCATGGCGCCTAACGAAAAAAAAAAAAAAAAAAAAAACTAAAAAAAAATCCCAGTGGCTCGATCCCAAGACAGGCATCGCCGCTGTCCTCATTGTCAATGTGCAGCCCAATGGGGATCCGGTCGCCGCCAAGCTGTACAATGAGCTGGAGAGGGCAGTCTATGCACATGTTGTCGGTGGGTATGTCCGGAGTTACATGTAGCTGTACCGGTTCTTCTTGAGGGTTGGGCTGACTGACTGGCTGTAGTATGATTGGAAAGAAAAGATGACGAGAAAAAAAGCAAAGCAAAAGAGAGACGATAGATAGTTAATGAAGACTAGCTGGTCCAACTCGGATGATATCGGATCCGGTGTGGTGGCTTACCCATGAAAATGTTCGCTCTAGTAATTGGATAACTGAAACATAGAATGAGATATAACTACCACAGATTTGATAGGAAAAGTTGGCAAAACATGACTCGCTACAGAAGGAAATATGCCAAAACTACATACCTAAGTGTCAAGAAGGACCATGAAAAACATGAGGCCTGGTAAAAAAAAAAAAAAAAAAAAAAAAAAAAAAAAAAAAAAAAAAAAAA